>KZ505886.1:260939-385105 GCA_002844005.1 Limosa lapponica baueri
CTGAATTTTTGACATATATGATCAGGTGATCTTCTTGCATAAGCAGTTCCAGTGTTTTCAGTGAAATAAAGCCTGGAAATGCTTTTTCTCATGGATGTGAGTGAGGTCTTCATTTCAGGAAGAATAAACTTCTATAAACGTGGTCACATCCCTTAGCATTTCTCTCTTGTTCTAAAACTAATAAAAAGCAATTCAAATATCTGTGAGAGATGTCCCGAGAAGAAAACATTTCCGAAGAGCTTTGGGATCCTTGAAAAAAGTGCATTGAGGTTATTATTATTATTACAAGGGCACCAGGCTATTTGAAACATTGCATTTTTCTGTGGGCAATAAATACACTATTGCTACAAAATGATTAACAGTCTCACCGTCTGTTACAGGTGTGATAATTGACAGTTTTATGCATATCTAACAGTGACATGATCTCTCTTTGCAGTCCTGTGTTTGCCATTTAATTTTGTTATTTTCTTCAAGCAATAGCAATATATTCAATGTTACTGAATTGATGCATATTTACTGCTTAAACTTACTCTTTCTTTTCATGTTTTCCTTCTTTAGTTATTACCCCCAATCATAACTCTAAAGACTTTAAAATAATTAAAATATGCCACTAAATGGGACAAAGTGCACTAATTTTCAAAGACTTTTTCTTCTAAAGCAGCATGTCATAGGCTGAGACTAAAGGTCTGTTTAGCTTGCTGTCTTCTCTTTTGATAGTAGCTCATAGATGGTACTTAGAGGGAGAACAAGAATCAAGGCAGGTGCAGAACAATTCTCCTTTGAAACCTCCCAGTTTAACGCACTTAACAGGGCGAACTTTCTGAGCCAGAGGCTGTTATTTGTCCATTGTGTTTAAAAGCTTCTAGTGGACCTGTCTTCTGTGATTTCTGTCCAGTTCTGTTTTGAATTTGTTCAGACTTTCAGCCTCAGCAGCTTACTGTGTCAATGAGTTGGACAGTTTATTATGTAATGTGGTTTTAAATTTGGTACCTGGAAATTTTTGTCGGATGCCCTCCAGTTTCTAGATTGGGAGAAAATATACATTGAATTCTCTTGTCTTAATTTTCTGTGGCTGCCATCAAAATCACTGGGAAGCAAGGATTCTTCTGGTGTTTGAATGAGAACTATAATGTAACTAAATAAGGAAAGCATCCAATTTTATTTGTTAGCACAAAACATTTGTAAAAATCCCTGATCCCAAGAAACACGGTGAAGGTATTTTCTATCCTGTCATAGAGTTCTACAGTCAGAACGGGGGTCAAAACTGTAATGCCTCAAGCAGTTGACTGCTGGGCAAAGAATGACAGTGACTTTGTATGTTTCCTAACAAATACCTGTCTCTAACACATGTCCTATGCAGACAGCCTACTTTAAATGCATCAACAGATACGAATGGAGGATGTATCAGTAGACAATGAAAGAAACCTGCGAGAAATGAGCTTGTATTAGAAATAGTTCTAGTCCACTAGTCAAAGCATATATTAAAATATATTCATAAAGAAAGGAGGCTGATTTACTGTCATGCTGTTTCCTATTTGTAAGAGTTTGGATATGTCCTTATTATTCATAAAATGTGGGCTTTTCCTAATTCCATAATAGAGATGGCAGCACAACTGAGGATGGCAGTTAATGGGCCTCGTACCCCTATATTTTCTAAATATTTTTGTCGTAAAATCTTGATGGATTTCTTGGATGTTTCTTGTATTTTTTCCTTTATTTCCCTAATTTGGCTAGGCTGTGCCTTCACATCCTCCGAAGAAGTTTTGTCCAGTTTAATAGCCTTTTACAGCAGTCTTGAATTCCTTAATAGCTACTAACATAGCAGGAACTGCATAAGTACAACTTTAAGAGAGAAACCAAGAACACACCAGCAAGGGACTACAGAGGGAAAGCTACAGTTTCCCTGTGGTGACTCTTGGCAAGAGTCTGAGCTGGATGGTATGCCAATACCAAATTGAGAGCTTGTCTCTTTTGTGCTGCCAAAGAGCCACTCTCCCCTTCCTGCTTTTTTCCTTCCATCTAGGAAAATGTTTGATGCTGAAACAAAGGGAACAAAAGCCAGAAGGTGTAAACATTTAGGAAGAGAAGTTTGTTCCAAAGATTGGCTGGACTCTAAAGAGAAGTTTGTTCCCTTCCCATGACTGCAACAAAGCAAAAGCGTCTGAGACACTTTGTGTCAGGGGCCATGTGGGCTGCTCCGCAAGGGCAGGGATTGTGGTTGCAGGTGCTCACCTGCAGTTCTCAAAGAGCAGAGGAGGTTTGGTGAAAACAAAGTCAGACATTGACTACATGGATGGGCAAGTTCAGAGTGATGGGGTTCCAGGGTGGCTGGACCATGGACCAGGATCAGGGTACTGGTCAATAAGCTACATGGCCAGGCACAGGTATGACTACCACACAGCTGCGATGTAGCCTAGGTGGAGTCCAGGGGTAAGATTCATGGTTAAATGCAGCTCCTGAAGGAAGGGGGGAGCCCTTGCTGAGGCCTCCCCACAAAGGTTTTTCTTCACAATGGCTCTTATCAGCAAGCTGGCCTTCTGTAGCCAGCTACACTCCTAGAAGGGGGAGAGTGTACTCAAGGCTCTGACATGCTATCAGCATGTGTATGAGTAGGTCTTTGATAAAACATGTTTTCCTGTTTTTCCCTTACAATTAAAACTATAAAGTTGGTCTCAATTCAGAGGTATTTGCCAACTCTGGCTGTCTGTTTGCTCAAAGACAGAGACTTATGCCATTAAAAAGATAAAAGCCCTACTGATGATTGAATGTCACCGTGTTGCCACATAATTAAATACAATTTGTACTTTTAAATTCTATGAAAAATCACCAGCTTAGCTTGAATTTGTTCATATCATCTCACATTTAATCATGTGATGACGTGCTTTTTTCCTGTTAGGCTCTACCTCATTCAGTATGTTGTATGGATGGCTCTATAGAAGGATAGTTGCTGCAAAGTAAAGAGGCTTTACTCTTTCATTTTTGTACACCATTATGAAACACATACAGGAAGAAGATTTTGATGGGTATTTATAATTATAATTTATAATTCATCATCTTTGTATATGCACTAGGCTTCATTTATTGCTGCAGAAATTCACTGTTGCTTACATTGAATGTGCAGGACATCCAGAGAAGGGCTCACAGGAATAAAAAGGGTATTGCTAGATTAAAGAAGCTAGCTCCTGCATAGGAGAATTCTCTCTGTCATGACAAGTTTAACTTACTCCTGTTAAGTGTAAGCCAGAGTTCCAAAGAAAGTGCTAAACATACACAGCTGCTACCAAATCCATTGGAAACTGAGACTTGGGCACAGAAATAGCTATAAGAATGATAAGTACTCTGAAAAAACAGATACTATTCATCTCTGGGTAGCTCTCCTGTAATTGCCTTGCTTGCCAATCTCTAAATTGGGTTAAGTCCTGCTGCCATTCAAACTTCATCTCTCCTGCCTTTTCCTGGCATTAGAAATGCAAGGATAAATTTTATTTTTCTCAAGCATATTGTAGTGAACAATACCATAAAAAATCTATAATAAAGGTAATAATTTTCCATTTAGAACATGTTCATCTATTTTCTGCATGTATTATATCAATGAGGACTGAGTATTCCTTTTGCAGCCCCTTGTGTAGCCTGATAATTTGTTGCCAACAGAGATCATACCACAAATCAACCAAACATCCTTCAGGTCTTTGTTAAAGCCCTGAGGAGAGCACCTGCTTCTGTCTTCAACAAAAGCAATTAGCACACTTTATTTTTCTTTAGTGGATGTAGCAGCATTAGTCTTTCTCCATTCTCATAGCCTCATCTTTGTGTAACACACTTGCCATTCAGAACATGTTTCCCCCTGCCCCCACCTAATGAGCAGAAGCAAGGCACCAACTGGAGTCTTCAAATAAAGGTTTCCGATAAGGTGTACAGCCATTACTGCCTGAATTCACATGAACAGCTTGTATATGTCTTATATTTTTAGGATCAATATGCTTTGAACTCAAGCTTTGACAGCAGAAGTTTGATTTGACTTATTTTGACCTTGTCAGTGTTAGGCTGAAATGTCCTTGAGAGTTCCGTGTTATCAAAACTGTTCAAGCTTCACCTTCATTTTTAGATTTCATGATGACAACAAATACTGGGAACAAATCAAGCCTATGTTGAGCACAGGGAATTTAATAGTGTCCTTATCTTCTTTGAGTCTTGCCTATAGCACGGAAACTGAATTTTTGTCTGTTTGACGTTATGCACTACTTTAAATTAAATCTAGCATAACTTCTTATATTTTCCTTAAAATGTGTTCAGCTGTATCTATCTGATGTTCATACAGGATCCTGTTTCCAAGGGGGGGTGCGTGTGTGTGGATCCTTTTAGGATGAGTGTGGCCCCTTAAAGTTTTTTTGAAAATAGTTTCTTTTTCTTTATGTGATTTTTGGTTTATTAATTATCCCTTGATTAGATGCTGAGCCATAACTTGAGAAATATTCAGTTCCTGAGGAACACAATCACTTTTTCTGCTTGTGGGCTGTCCAAAAGCAGGCTTTGGAAGCCAAGTTCAAATTAAAGTGTACTGCCAAAGGTGGACTGATTAAATACATCACATCATGT
Source organism: Limosa lapponica baueri (assembly GCA_002844005.1). NCBI lineage: Eukaryota > Metazoa > Chordata > Aves > Charadriiformes > Scolopacidae > Limosa > Limosa lapponica. Next base: position 265,536 of record KZ505886.1, read on the forward strand.
TGCTTGTCATTATTAGATGGGATTGCAAGTGTGATAACTTATTGGTCAAAATTTAAAACTCAGCCCTCTTACAAAAAGCTTGACTATAAAAAACACTTTTAAATTACCATGGAAGTTAAGAAACCTATACAAAACTGCTTTAATGAAACAGCAAGAGAATGTTCAGCAGAGGCTTGCACTATTGTTTCATAGTCATTCAGCATTGTTAATGAGATTTCAAAAAAGCAAGTGAATACAAAATCAACCCAAAACATTTCAATGCCTCTAAAGTACTTCCATTCTATGTCTGTGGAAACTCTGTCTGTGGCCTCTGAAACTAAGCTTACCAGTTTTGAGCAACCCGTACTGGACTTTTCTTAATTGATAGGTTGCTCTTTTATCAGGGCTAGAAAACCATTACTTTAATTTCATTTCTTTCTGGATGTAACTGTCTGTAGGCCTTTATGGACACTACTGAGAGCTGACAATGTTCTGCCTCATATTTGTGCTTGAATGTTGAAAATTTCAAAGTTCAGCTTCTGGGTTTTTTTGTTTATTTTGCTGTGGCTTGTCTCAGGAGATAAAATCCCTTCATACGTGTTATTGAGAAACTGGAATCCTTTGAAGATCACTGTCAAACACAGTGAAAAAAAGAAGACTGTAGGTCAAAGTGTGCTCATGGGCAGAAAACAAATTGCATGTGTTATACACAGGTTATGTAGGCAATGTAGGCAGTGCTTGGGCAGCATTTTAATTTATTGACAATAATCAGTGTTTCATTCTTTACAGAGAGATTTCTCTTACAGCTTTTCAGCCTATGCTTTATGAGGAAAAGCAAGCTCTGTTAAATACTGACTGTCACTATGGCTTTGGCTCATATCATGACTTCCCCTTCTGATTCCCAAGTAATGTCTTGTCACTTTTTGTATGACTTTAAGGACTATTTCAACCTGTTGTCTCATGAGAGGGGGACTTGAAAACAGGCTTGGTGGCCTTCTATGCAATATAGGCCTTAACTTCTGCTCAGACTTTACCATATTTATTGACTTGCCCATTTCTTCCTTGATTATTGATCTTTAGAGTCTTGGCTTTCATCTGATAAATATTTTTTAACTTCACATTTAATATTTATGATTTTGCTTTAAGAAATGAAATTTCTTTTTTTCCTGGGTTTGCAAATTAATCATGACCAGGTAACTGAATTATGCCTGTTAGGGACATTAGTTACATGAATAAATTGACTATAACACTGAATGAATATAGCATAAAAATCAAAGCTATTAACTTTGTGCCTGCTTAGCTTTCCAGAAAAATAGGCTAGTTAACCTGCTTGCCCACAATTCCCCTTCTTCTGTGTTAATCAGGTGACACAACCTGACAAAATGCAAAACTTCCTAACAAGAATTAGAATTCTTCACGATGCTTCATTCATGACAACTCTTCATGAGTTTCACTGCATAATTAAAAGTAAAATAATTTAATTACCTAACCATGAATTAAGTTGATTTTGAATTCTTCAAATGTATTTTTTAAAGCTGAGGCCTTTGTTGTAGCAAGGTAGACACAAAATTCTGGGTCCAGCTCCTCTGAATGTTTAAATAGCTGTAGGCCAGGTTTGGGATCGGGCCTATCCATGTGGTTTGGCATTTTTTCATCTTAAAATTGTATAACATAATTTTTTCTTTGTCTATCTGTTCTGTTAATATGTGGTCTAGGTGTCCATCAAATGGAAAATGAAGGGAAGATTTGGATTTCATTACTGTTTGAAGGACCTTGAATATATTGCTAAAGGTCACTGGGTTGAGTTTGTTCATCTAAATAGGAGCAATCCATCATCTGGGTAAATACACTGAGCTTCTAAATGAAAGGGAATAATGAACAAACATAGTTTTTATTTGTTTGTTTGTTTGTTTCCTAGCCTTTATTTTTTTTTAGTCACAACTTTCCTCATTCTGTGCTAAATTAGCTCTCTACTGATTCTTCTCCTCACACCTCCTACATGCTACATTTCAAAGGCTGGGAATCACAAAAATCTCCCAGTCTTGTCCTTACTAAGAGAGTTAGCAAAGATAGGAACTCGACAGGACTGCAGACCTAACAGAGCAGAGCAACAAGGCTGATAGGGGAAAGCAGCAGGGAGCGAATAAAGAAAATCCCTGCTGGTGTAATGCAGTAATGTGTGCTGGTCCTATTGAGCTTGTGCTCCTGGAATTGAGCATTATGGTGTGTTAGAGAGAAACAGTGTTGCTGCATGTGATGATGCTAGTCACAGTAAGATCAGAGGCATTTACATCCTTTGATACTACGCCTGTGGAGTATCTTACATCCTTTACCCTTTCCATAGTACTGTGATCCAGGATATAAATATCCACAGTTTTGCGTATTTTTTCTTCCTCATGTGGCTATAAAAGTACCAGCCATGGATCACCTGAGGACTGATGTTTTAGTAATGTTTGGGTCTGCAGCATACAACTGAAATAATGACTAAGAGATGTATTAAGTACTCAGTGCCCATCCAGAGATTGAATAGCCTTAAAATTTGCCAATGGGAATGTAAACTATTTTGCTGAAGGCCATTTGAGCTAAAACTCCTTTAATTGTTTTTGATCCCTTAACTCTAAATTGCCCCATTACTTTCCTGAATGACTTAAATGTCTCCCTGTCATCTCCAATGTCTTCTAAAGGTGAACCTGGTTAAAATAATTTTTCTTTTACACTGCAGACAATTTCATACTTTCAAACTAGAGAGGGAGAATAAAATAAAGCCCAATGATCTGCTGCTTTCTAGAGATGCCATTCCACGTACTTCTGTGTAATTTATGATATATACCTGTGAGGGGTGCATGGTTTGCCTTTAGTGGCAGAAATCATAAGGAATGGTCACTGAACTTTTTGTGTTGAGAGTAATTTACTAAAATAGATCATGGGCAAGAGATCTGGGGCCTTGCTGAAGAACTTAGATTTTATTCAAAGCTGAATACCAGATCTTTGCCTGAGGGCTTATCTGTAATAATAAACCTGGTGAGGAGAAGCTCGTAGGCAGGAGGAACAACTCCATAAGATATAATCTGAGGCCCAAAGGATTTCTCTGGCTAGATAGTCTTATGCACCAATTTTTAAAAGTGTATGCTTATGAAACAGGAACTGGTGCAGCCTATGCCAAACTCTGAGTTTAATTGGAATGTATATGTTAACTCTAAAAAGTTTCAAAGTAAGTTTAAGGTTAAGTAAGTGTTTCTGATGGCTTTGTTGTAATAAAGACCTTTTGATGTAATTTAGTTCAAACAAGTGGAGGAAAAGGTGAAAATACAAAAAAAGCAAAACAATATCAGTAACTGACAAAGAAAAGCCTCATTTTTGAGATAGTTTTAAAAAGCTGTCTGCAACTATAATTTTGGTTTAAGATATTTTTAGTTACAGGAAGATTAAAAAAAAAAAGGGGGGGATTCCCATTATCCCCTGCAATGACACAATGGAAGTAAGGAGAGGGACTCTTTTCAACCCCTGCAGGGTGTAACCTACCTTATTGTTGAATAGGCAGGGGCAAGCCAATGTTAAACAATCAGAAATAGCTAAATGGCTTTTCTGAGCTAGACTGTGAACTTTCACCATATGCTAGAAATAAACTCCAGAAATACATTCTGGCTCTTCTGACTCTATGCTGTGTTGTTACTTCTTCAGTATACAAATGACTAAGTGCATATCACAACCAAAACATATTAACATATAACAAAAATAAAATAATTTTTCTCTTTTCTTCAATAATCACTTCAGTCTCCCGCAGTGTGTCCAATGGTCACCTCATAAGATTAGAAAGCTCTTTGTAAACATATAAATGAAAACGTGGGGGGTGTGTGTGTTCTCAAATTTGTTTTTGCAGACTTTTATTTATCTCTTGCAAATAAAATTAAGGCGTGTCTGTTTTCATTCATGATATTTTTCAAGATAAAAGAAAGAAAGATTCTCCGGTGTTATTAGTGGAAAGTTGCAAGTGAGGGTTGAGGTACAGCAATGAGTACATCATATTACTTTAAGTGAGCTGATTTATTTTTAAATGATGTTCTATATGACATTATTTGGTGAGAAACTCATGGCAATAGAGATCAACCAGTCCAAGGCTTAGAGAGGAATTATGGCTCTGGGACAAAAATACTAAGGATTTTTGGCTGCATAGCTTAGTGGCCAGATTTGAAAAATACTTAGAGGCAGAAAGATGCAAGTAGACTCTTTAATCTCTCATTGAAATAAACTGAAACAGACTCCCAGGAATATTTGAAAACTCCCATAGGTGTCATTGGCTTGGCTTGAATGACCTAGATGGTTTAGTTCTTTTTCAGAGTTACTCAGGCAGTTAACAGTCCTATCACTTGGCCTGCTTTTTCCTAGATGTGTAGCAAAATATCTTAAGGTATAGTTGAGCCACTTTGAAAGATAAGATGCTTTTATGTAAAACTTATGGGCTATGTTCAGCAGAGGAGAGGCTGGATTACCTTCAGAAATGTGGGCCTTAGTACCAGAGCAGGAACATGTTTATAGAGTTATTCACCGGGATAGGCTTTCATCAGTTGTTTACCCACAAAGTATAGAAACCTGGAAAACACGGAATACTATCTCATCAGCTGTAAATGGGTTAGAATCTCAGGTAAGCCATGCTCATGAGCCTAACGAGTTTTTGGATGGAAACTCCAAGAAGCAAAGGTAATAAAAATCTGTGTACTATGTAGACTAAGGAAACTGCCAGACTGCCAGCTGATAATACTCTGCATTGATACCTTATCAATTATTGGTCTTAAGGTGTTATTTCACTTTACACAACTAGTTTGTGCATGGTCACTGTGAGCTGTCTGTGTGAGGAAGACTGAACTATTAAGAAGATTAGTATAAAACAGAACAAACTCCAGGCAGTAGGAACTGGTTAATTTAGTCAAATAATTAAAAGCAAAGTGTTGGAGCTGCCTCAGTCCCCTTAGGGAATTTTGTTTCTATTTACAGAGTACGTAGTTTGACTACAGTAGGTATTGTCTCCAAGCAGAAACCGGACTACGCTGTGTAAACAGTGAGTTGCCAAATAGTTGATAGCAGATAACTGACTGCACCAGACTTTCCCGGCACATTCATTAGACTGTACCTTTGGAAAGGAATTCCTGATCTAGCACTTTGGAGGTGTCTTGTTTATATTGAAAGGGTTATTGCATAGCTACACAATGACTTGGCTGGTCATTTGAAGGGCATCTGGGAGGGATTTTGGCTTTTCTACATACTTTTTCGTCTGAAATAGTTGGAAAAGGGAAACATCAAAAACCTTTCACTTGGAAGTGCTATGCTAGTCCTGCCTATTCTGAGGTCTTTTCCACAGAAGCAAAATAAATTGATAGCCTGAAAGACAGATGTTTGGTGCTGGTGTACGGGAGGACTGCAGTCTTTTAGCCTATAGAAAGGAAAGAAATGGCTAAGAATTTCAGAATTTTCCCCTGTTTTTCATTTTGCCTTGAATGAGGCTGGTTCCTTTGATCCTGGGAGAGGAAACAACACTGTCAGAATTTGGTAAAGGTGTTTAACTGTTGATTTTCACCAAAGTAGAGTACAGCAGAGCACAACCAACACAAGAATGAGGTCAACCATTATGTCCCTTCAAATACCCTAGTATTTGAGCAAAATGGAAGAGCAAAAGGGCCATCCAGATATCCAGCAAGGGACACTGTGGGAAGGAAGGTGACAGGCAGAAGGAATAAAGGATCATTCCTCAACAGTGACTGTAAGAGTTCTCAATATTTTCTTTATTGAAGTTTTCAGAATATCAAAAAGCAAATTGAAAGCTTCTTTTTCAAGTCAGGTTTTGGGTAAATGCTTAAACAGTGATTCCTATTTTCTTCACAGTAGGTCACCAATTCATTGTTTAAAGGCCTCAATAACTTCAAATATTCAGCGCAGGAGACAGGGCCTGTGAGAAACAGAGATGAAATTTCAGGATATTTTAAATTATCCCTTTGCAACATATGTACAGGCAAAGGAACAGATTTTAGGTTATTTACAATTGTCAGAGATCTGGTGAAACTATGATGGTAAGAAACAAGTGTATTATAAATGATCAGTCTGGAAACAGATCCAAGCCTGTAAGGGAAAACGATAATTAAAGGAACAAGAACTTCCTTTCCTATGGCACCATTTCGGTTTTAGTATTTTTCCTGTTTCAAAGGGGTGATACATTTTATAGCTATCTCTGACTGTAGTGCACCAACGGGAAAGGTGGCCAACCAGAGAATTTGGCATATCCAGTAAACTGATAAAGTAAATTGGTAACATAAGGCACTCTGCAATCTCAATATGAAGTAATTTTAATCTTGATTTCCAGTCTTTATAAAAAGTCAACACTTACATATAACACAGGTACTTTTCTTGGAAAATGATGCTTGGTAAAAATGTGCTTTTCTGCAATAGTAATTTCCATTAATTTTCTTCACCCATTGATTTAACCATCAAATGGAGAATAAAGACTGTAACTGAAAAGTCAAAATAAACATTCATCAAGGTTTACATTAAGGTTTTATAAATTATGTGGAATAGGTCAATAATAGACCCAGCAGAATTTTAATAAAGTGCCATTAGAGAGTCCTAGAAATCCATGCATAATTTATAACAATGCACTGCTTATAACCAACTATAGCACATACTATCAATGTCTGTGACATGCTTAGGACTGCTATTAAGAATCTCTTAGCTATTCATAAACTATTTGTAAATGGGATAATAAATAATACATGCCTAAACCTTTTCTTTATTCCCAATGACATCATCTTCATCTTGATTAGCCAATTACTCACTATTGTTAGTGTTGCTCCTTTTGTGTAAATAGATTTTAGAGCCTTCCAGTGCTGTGTAATTTGTTTTTAGCTAGAAGGTTGGTTACAAATACGTTGCACATTTTCAACAACAGTCAGATATTTGTGGTCCTTAGATGAAGTGTTTCTGTGAAATCAAATTTTATCATGTCTTCTGCATTGTGGGGGGGATATGTAACTGTAAGTATTGTTTTAATCACTGCAAAGTGGCTGGTAGAATTATTCCCAACACAGGAAGAGATTTTGTGCATCTCTGCAACAAGCTATTTATCACTGTCATTCTCTGAAAATCATGACTTAATATTTGCCTAGAGCAGTCAAATCATTCAATGTGGACAATTTATGCTGGTTTTAGCTTACTCCTCACAGTCTTTGCATGGTAATACTTTCTTCCTGACCTTGCCTTCCTTCTGCTGTCCTTACTATGACTGCCACCGCTTCCTCCAAGTTCCTCTGCTGACTTTCTCTCCTAGTTCCTCTCCCTGGTTGGTAATTTCAGTCCCCAGAAACTGAAGAAAACGTGCTGTGATCAACCCTGCTTGCTCCCTCCACCCTGCCCCCCCCAAAAAAATCCCCCCAAACCTAACACAAACTGAAACCAGAAGACCCTTTCTTGAAGCAGCTGCAATGAAGAGGTTCTAATAGAAGAACTAGGACTCAATTCATACTGAAGTCCCTGTTGGGTGGCAGAAATGACAGTTAATCCCTGTCAAACTGGATTAGGTTCCATCTGCTGGTATAGTGGTGAAGGAGTCAACAGATTATTAAGAACATCCCAAGGAAAGTAATTTCTCCAAGCATCATTGTTAAATCCTTGTCCCTGAGTGGTGGATTTTTTTGAGTAGTTTGAACAAAACATGGAGAAATTATTATTGAAACAATAACAATTTTGGTCATACTTGTTTAATCTTAGGTTTTACTAAAGCCTAAATTAAATAAGTTTTCATCCTAAATTAAATGCAAAGAATTGAACCAATCCCCAATATTTTTAGAAAAACACAGGGTTCTTACATATACCCACAGGTAGAATCCATAGTGTCCATTTCAGGCATTACTGCTTGGAACTAGCACTCTGCCCCTGTGCTGGGAATTGCTGTTCCTAACACATACTCAGCAGAAAACAATCAGCATTTACACTTTCCATGTTCCAGTTTGTAATTGTCATTTCAGAGCAACTCACCTTCACAGGTGGTTTCAGCAAAGATCCAGGAGTGACCGAAGCATAGACACAATCACTTTCTGCTGTTGTTTTTTGCCTTGGGCAATGGCATAGACAGCTGGGAACAGCAATGCTTAACTGCCACCATTAAATGCATGGTCTGTCCTTGATCCAGTGTATGGCATGCCCTCACTGCTCCAGTTTTGCCTTAGAAGCTCCTCCTTTCTGAGATAAATCAGAGGCCATGCATTCCCTTTTTTAATTCCAGCACCTGACCTTCAAAATCGGGGTTGTACATCCTATTTTGAAGAACAATTAGAAGTTTGTAGAGAATTTTTACCTATTTGAGTTTTCTGAGGAAAATGATTCTCAGACATCAGCTATTTTTATTATATCAACTGAAGACCTGGTTCCCTTCAAAAGGATGTGGTGTCCAGCCTGTAAACTTCTGTGCATGGTCTAAGTGACAGGGAGGCATAGTAGGCTTGTGGGCTACAGATTTACCTTATTTGTAGTTTCATTTGTTCTTGCCTGAAAAGCCACAAGACAAACTTGTGAATTAGCTGTTACGTTGAAGAGCAACCAACTCCTATTTCCAAACCTGTTTTTAAATGGCACATATTACAACCTTAATTAATTTTATCTAGAAAGTAAGCAAATACATGTGACAAGGGGGCTAATATATTAGCTTGTAAGGAAGGTGCTGGAGGGCAGAGATGTTAGCAGCAGTCACAAGAAATACTGTTGCCAGGACTCGTGATTTCTGGGCTTGGCTTTGAGAGTCTATTCCTGTTGATACCCCCTCCACATGCACCAGAGGGGGACTCTGTGGCTGTCTTAATTCCTGTAGTGCACTTTCTTATGTAGTGCACTTTCCTCAAAAAAACTGCAAAATGTTTGTTGATTCTCTGTCTTTTTTCTTTCCTGCTCTCTATCTCTCTCTCAATCCTTTTGCTTTTAAGATTGACATGAAAACTGTCAGAGCAGGAACTAAAATAAGATGTTGGTTAAATTTGTAAGAGTTAGCTAAGGTGACAGAGCCAGTATTCCTGCTTTAGGCATCATTTGCAGTTTGTTTACTATACACCTTAACCAAATGTGTATATGAAATGTGTGCAAGAAATAAGTAGGAAACATATGTGTTAAAATGAAAATGTGGCTTTGAATCATTGAAAAAAGACTGTTTATTGTTATATCTGTCCATTTAAAATTCTAATTTCTTATGAATTATGAAGTTGATACCAGTCAGAGGAGTAGAGAAGAATTCTTTTATTTAAAATGTACTTTGTAATCGCATTTTATTTACAAATATTTACATTTTTTATTCAAAATTTTTTGCTTTTTCCTTATTTTCAGAAAGTAATGTCCTACTTAGATCGCGACATTCCTGCTAAATTCGGTGTGAGTTCTGCAACCGACATAATGAACAAATCTTTGTGAACTGTATTGTATGGACAAATCTTTTTAAAAAAAAAGGTGAAATTTTCTTTTTTTTTAATGAAAAGCTGTTCTTAAAAGAGTTCTTAAATTTAAAACACACCAAGACATGACCCTTGACATTCACTGATTCTCTGTAAAATGTTTTTTTCTATCCTTAGAAATATTATCATTCTTAAGTTTACAGCTTTATGCTGGATATGTGTATGTAGAGATATAGAACTGTGGAAATGATAGCGAAAAAGAGTTCTGCAAAATGTAAAGATTCATTTGTCTGGCAATATATTACACGATATCTCCAGAAGACTTAATACTAGGAGTACGTAGAAACAGCTAAAGGCATGTTATACTTAACCTGCTGTTACTTCTTAGGGTAGATAAGAACAACCGAATTTTAAAACAGTTTCAATTTTAGTTGTTGTCCTTTCTCTCATGATACACTCCTCTATCCCAAAGTTCCATCAACATATCATTATTAGATATTTATTATTATCTATCTTCTCTTGTTTTCAGGAAGATGGTAAAAGAGAAGTAACAGTGGATCCAAATTTTGCTTGAGAAGTGAGTGATAATTATATTGCAGCAAATTTAAAATAGTTCACAAGTTAAAGAAGATAATTAGATGGTGGCAAATCGGTTAGACAGTTAGATGGTGGCAAATTGGTGACAAGATAAGAATGTCCACTATTCCCAACTGTTTCCGGTTTTATCAGAGAATTGATGTGAAACTCTCCTGGTTTTCTGTTACAGGCAGGCTTGTGCTGAGCTGACTGTGCTCCATTCTCTGTTCAGGATGCACAAAATACCTTACAGTTTCTGACACATGGCTGGGTTGGTATTGTGATTTCTCTAGTGCAGGTTGTTGATAATCAAAATAAGCCATGAACAATGGATAAAGTTCATGATTTTATTTGGGTGGAGGACACACCCTTTGCAATACTTAGTTCAGGATAACACAGGGGAGAGCAAAAGTCAGTGCTCTGTGCCTTGTTCTGAGACACAGCTGGCCTGAACTGGCATGTTGCTTAGCCTTTTAGGGGCTTAGCTATCTCCATTAGCTAGCAGACTTGCTTAAAGACCTATTAAACCATTTTGTTGTGCTCTGCTCTATGACTTTAGGATTAATATCTAAAGTGGCATTTCTTTGGTCTTAGGTCAGATTGTTCAGCAGCAGTTCCATCTTTCAGGCTTCTGCACCAGGGAAATCTCAAGGCAGTACTGGAGGAAACGCTGAATTACTTCGTAAATAGGCCTGTAGATGGTTAGATTTTTTTGGTGTAAACCTTACGCATTTCTAACTCAGAGAAGTCTGAATAATGAATAACAAGAACAGACCACAGTTTAACCTTCCTATTGGCTTCAGCCTCAGGAGGTAATTAGACACAGTTTTGTGGAAGCAACAAAAAACGTAGTGTTTTTCACCATGAAAGCTGACACAGCATTACTTTTACTTCTAGGCTTAACATGAATATAAGCATTTGTGGTTTACTGACATAAAATAGGTCAAGGATTAAAGCATAATTAATTACATGCCTTTTCTATACTGACTCCCCAAACCCTGCAGCTGAATGAATTCCATTAGATATACACACCTTTTTTTCCAGTTTCAGCCTTATTTTTTATCAACAGACAGCACTGAGTTCCTCAGATATCTGGATTGACAGTGCCCATCTACCCTGTCTTCACCTGCTCTGTCTACTGAGATTTATTTTCTTTATCTGTTTTCTGGCAGACACATAATTGGCTTTAGCTTTTTATTCCTCAGAAATGAAAAAAAAAAAGGTTTTGTACTACGTATTATTCCCTAACAACAGTTCTACCAGCTTAACAATACCTTTATTATAATCAAATGCAATAGGCATGCCATCGTTTAAAGGTGAGATGGTTTCCCTTGGGCATTGTCCTAAAAGGAGGAACAGTTGCACAGCAGCATAAATACGTTCCCTTGCAGTATTAGGCATCACAATATTTGTCTTCTCACTGTGTTCTCTAAAGATTTCAGTCCTGTGGAGGTACCCAAAAACTCCCTCTCTACCTGAAGCACCACCATCAGCTCAGCTATGCTGAACCTGGAGCTCAGGGAGGGCTGAGGGAGCGCTGTGCTCCACGAAGTGCCAGGGCAAGTGGTCAGCTTGCATCTCCTGCAAGGAGCACAGCCACCCCTGGGCTGTATGGCTGTCACACGGCAGGGAAAAGCAAGGGTCAACTCTTGCTCTCTAAATAGAACTCCTTTTCTTCTGCTGATGACTCTTCCTCAAGGGCAGTAATCAGGGAGCTGGCAGACAGCCCTGGTTGCTCAGCCTTGTCCCTAAGTAAGGAGGGGACAGTGGGGGATAGAGGGTCCCTATTTCCTTTGCCCACCACACGAAGCTGCATCTGTATCGCGCAGAACAAAAGCATCCAGCTGTTTACAAACCACTGTATGTGTAATGCCAGCGTATATATGTCTGTGCCTCAATGCGGTCTTCTGATTATGCTTTGCAGTTACCCTGTCCTAGGGGCTCTTTGGTGCACGCCCAGGAATGCATTCATATTTCTGCTGCCTGAGTCTGTTGCTTAGTGTGGCATGTACAAAAGACCCATTTCAGTGAATGTCTTCTGGGTCTTGGTGGGTTTTGCAGAGTTAGATGAGTGCCATGGAATTATCCCCAGTGTTCTGCCCCTTCTGCTCAGCAGAGATGATCAAAAAATGTTCACAAAACAGAACTTTTTTTCACTAATGTGTTGAATTCTTGAAACGCTTCAACTGGCTCTACTACTGAGTTCTCATCTGTTGTAATTTCTCCTCCTGGGCAGGAGAAAACCAAAAGGCCAGCCTTTGGACTAGGAGCCAATGGATTAATTTGTACATTTTCCAAGTATTGGGTGTTGCAAGACAAAGAGATTTTGTAATGGTGCTGGACATCGTATAGCCTTTATGAACAACCTCACTTGTTAGAATTATTACTTCCAGAACTTATCTAGACAATTAGAAGCTCTAGTTTTCTCTGTCTAAACAGAAACCTCACTGCTAGAAAAATGATCTTGTGAAACAGCTCCAAGCTCTTAGTTCCTATTTTTACCACCAAATTTGCCTGCAGCTGCCAGTTTGAATTACTTCCATCTTTTCTCTGCTTAGAACAACCAAGGGAGTACAGAAAAGAGAAAAAAGATTTTTTGAGATTTTGATTCTTTAAGAAGCAGTAAGAATTTGTGTATCTGAAAGCTTGATAGGCACAGAGCCAGAATGGACAGAACAATTGATTCTTTTTTACATTTGTCTGTGTTGGTTCCTCCCTTTTCCTCATGTAACCAATTGGCTTATAACCATTGCAGTATAAAACTAGGACAAAAATGCAAGTTAGTTTCCAGCAGTGATTTTATTTGACTCTTATGCATCATTGATTTTTGTAGGGTTGAAGAATTCGTGATTTGGAAAAAACTTTTCACATCCTTATTTAAGAATTCAAACCTATGCTTAGATTTATAAAAGTAACAGTTGTCCTTTTAATGTTTTGCCTGATGAAGGAAAACTATAGCATAAAATAGCATGGGGCAAGCCTCTGTAGTTTTGATTTATAGAGTCTGATATGTGTTGACCTCACTCTGTCTACAAAGCAAAGGAGTGTGGGGTTGTCTCCTCTTATCACCTATTTTACAGTGATCAGTCTACTGTAATTTTTATCTGTTTCCTGAGATACTGACAGTCTAGTGTTTCTCGTTTTTCACTCTGTGATCTAAAAGATTGTGTTAAAATTATTGAGTGACAATTGAAAATTTGATGGTTGTATTTAAAAGTAGATTTATTTTTTCCCTACAGCATACTTTCTTATATATTGTTGTCATTATTGTTTTTAAAAAAGAAATTTAATGGAATTTCAGGAGTTTTACAGCAAGTCTCTCTCAAGCTTGGTCATGTTATGCATTAAATTTGTTTCCTACATTTTCTCAACTGTGCCACAGAAAGAGAGCTGTTACACAGTTCTTTCCCATGATGCATTCACAGTAAGGATGTTCAATAACTGTGCTATTTTTTTCTTCAAATTCCAGTCATGTGACTGTGCTAAAAATAACTCTGCCTATGACTTCTGGCTTTGTAGATTTGTTATATTTGTGGTAAGAGGAAGAAGATGAGCAGGGGCTTGGAGTTAAACCTGATTGCTCAGTGGTGGGTCTCTCTTACTGAAGCTGTGAAATCTCATATAAAGTAGTAGATAGTCACTGACAGAATTAATTTGAATTAATACTGGTTTTCTTCACATCCTAATAGCATGTTCTATATATGGACAGATTAGGAAAAGAAGACATCTGTAGAATACTTTGAGCTTCACTTCTAATTACTTCTATTTTAGAGATGTAAGTTTAGATGAAAGGTGGCATTACGAGACTATTTACATCATGCATTTACGTTCTTCCCCTGGAGAACAAAGTAATGTTTATGGCAAGACCCAGATTCTCCATCACCAAGACAACAGGTTGACCTATGCCAATAATGCAAACATGATTAAGTATAAAACATTAATATTAATATTTTTGGAGGGGGTGCGGATTCTGATAGTTTTATTAAATAAGACTCTGTGGAAAAGTGCTGCTAATTAGCCTTTTAAAATATACCAATAGGAGGGTTATGCAGATGTGTGCCTATGAACTTTAATGCAAAGGGAACAACACACAACAAACAATATCCAAGAGAGTAGAATGTCACCTGGTGAGAGAGAGATTTACAAACCAACAGCCTACTGCTTTCAGATAGGGATCATTTTGTTTTCATAAGTTCCTGCTGAATTGACCATCAACCCAAGGCTTTGCAGTTCCTCCCTGCTGAGTTCTTGCCATTATTTTAATGAAAGCCAAGACCAGGTAGAAGCTGTGTTAGGGCTGATCAAGAAGATAATCTGGTGCACAAAACATTTTTGGTCTGTTCCTATTGAAATCAATGGAAGACGATTGATCTGAGCAGAATCTGTCTCCTCTTTTAGATAGAAGATTTATTGCTTCTAGCAATTAGCTTTTCATGGGATCCTCGCCTCTAATGAATAAAATAGTGTCCAAATTTCATTTATACCCTAGCATATGATATTCTCATGCAGTGTTGAGGAATTCGTTAGGAAAAAAATATGTGCACTAAAGCTCTTACACGTGGCTTAAGGGGTCTCACTGTAATCTTTGTGTTTTCATACTGATATCCTCTCCTAGTGGATAACACTGCTTTTCAAATGAAACTCCAGTGAACATTTTCCTAGATAATACTAGTTAGTGTTACCCACTGTTTTACACACAGCACCAATTAATTTTGAATATTGTGACAACTGAGAAAAATGTGTATATGTACATACATAACATGAAATACACTTGGTGTTGCAGTTTTCTTCTTATGAATACATGCAAGAGCTTATCTGTCTGCTCTCTTGCCTCACCTTACAACACAATTCTCAGAGAAAGTAACATAGCACTGGCAGCAAACTGGCTTTATTTCTTGATGATCATTTATTTGCATGGAAGCTCAGCTGAATGAATTGACTTTTTGTTTCTAGTGCTGCATTTTTTTAAGTCTGAGTTCTTCGGAGAGATAACTAAAAGACAAAGCAGTACTTTGACTACAAGGACAGGAACCCTGAGAAAGAAACCTGTTTTAAGAAATTGTCTTAGCAGGACTCTGGAAAACTGAAGAGAGGAAGATTAGAAGCAAAATTTAAATCACTGGTAGTGACACTAGGAGAATGGTCTCCTTACTAGTGAGAAGCCAGAGGAGAGGAGAGGAAAGATTTTGGATGCTCTGCAGTACTTTGACCTAACCCAGACAATACCATAGAATAGTCAAATGGTATGCAGGAAAATATTGAGATGCACTTTTCCTGATGCAAGACAAAATACAATTATTAATTTGCTATTACGTATCCCTGTAAATCTGGAGTGTGTGTAAAACTGGAGGTCTGGGGAAGAGAGCTATGCTCAAAAGACATTGGCATATCAACACTGGGTTTAGGGTCTTCAGATGCTCCTAGGCTAGGAAGTGTTACTTTCACAAATTAGAAACTGAACGAGAGGTAGTAACCTTGGTTGTAACCTTCCCAAGGGGAGCAGAGAGAGAAAACTGCATTGACAACAACCTGCTTTTCTATTAGTCTTTGTATTATCATGGGTCGTATTATTTTTCAACATAATTCTTATTATTTGCCAGACAAAGTTTTCTGACCCATTTTCGTTTCTTTGGCTAACGTTTCTGTCTCTTATTATACCTAATAAACAGTTCAGAGTGTGTCATGAATTTTTTTTTATTTTGAAGCTCTGCAAATAATCTACAAAATCTTGAATGCCATCCTTGCAGAAAATACCATCGCTGAAAGTCATACTCCTAGGAGAAAAGTGCTTGTAAATGCTGGTTCATACTGCTGGTTCAAAAACCATTATGATATTGTATAACTATTGCTTTCAACAGCCAAAAATGCAGGACAATAATAAATCTTACACTTTTATTTTAACAGCTTCCCAGGGGACAGGATAGGAGAAGATATATTAAATTTACAGATGATATTAAACTCCAACCAAACACAAACTGTGTGCAGAAGAATTACAGAACTACACTGAAAGACTATAATAAATGTAATGTAATTAGTGATATAGGAAAACTGAATATATACATTGGAGACCAGAATATCCAGATTTGCGGTGATAACATTTTGGAAGGATATTTAAACTCATAATTCTATCCCTAACTATCTAGCAAAGATTAGAATAGAATAGAAGACAGATATCTGATATGAGAGTCTCCTTTTTTTTGCACATTGGCATATTGTAGAAAAACTTTCACGGGGTCTCTTTTCTGTCCTCTGAAGGATCTGACCGCTGGCCAGCCTTTGGACTAAGTCCACTGTCTGATCTTGTATGACAATCTCTATGTTTCTGGGTGTTTGAAACCACTTATATGGCTATAGCTACACATTTTACAGGCAACGCTTTGAGAGTGATGCCCATTGACTAGAGAGGCTTGGATACTGGGCCAGAAAGCTGATGGAGATTTAAGTTGAGCTGTCATCCAGTCCTTGCTTCAGGTCCATTTCACCCTTTTTTCTCCACACCATAGAAACGTTTCAGATTCTTCACAGACTGTTACTCTGGTACCCACATATTTTTTCTTCTCAGAATGGGACAGGCTACATTCCTTTTCTCCCCAAATCATCCACAGGTCTTCCTTGAGGTATCTCAGAGAAGAGAGGCAAAGCATGTTGGGACCACGTCATCACTCTGCTTCAGATCACTGAGGACACTGACATGACAGTGTCCTGTGTTAACTGGAAGAGGTATGAAGGGGTGCTCAGTGTGCAGTCTTTCTGTTCTCTCTCCTTTCTTGCACATTCATTAGCACCGTCTGGGGACATATGTACAGTCTAAGTGGCAGAAAAGGGATCACATCACTGAGTACTGTCCCCTCTGTGCCACTGATGTGTCTGACCCCAGCATTAACTTCTTCATGTAGGTGGTCCTGATGGTATTTTTCTGACAGTAGGCAACATGATCTGGGCCCCAAAAGACTGGGCATAGGTCAGGGTGCACATAACACCTACGCAGGTGGTTATGCACACCAACCTTTTAGATCTGGGAATTACCTGCTTACTTTCTCCTGCGCTCCTCTGTAGCCTCACCCTAGAGCCAATGATGACCTACACAGTCATGAAGGAAATCTGCAGAAACAGTCATAGAAATAGTAAATTGTATGTGATTTGCAGGAATAATGTTAAGTCTTACCTTGTATAACTTTCTAGAAGAACTCCCAATCTGGTTCTTGTTGGCTTTATGAATTAATAAATGGCCTCAGAGACTATAGAAAGAATCCATTTTGGAGACAGGATAGCTTCCATCTCTCCATTTTCCATATGATGATGTCACCCTGTAGCAAGAAAATGAAAGCTGTAGGTAGAATTTGAATGGATGGTGAATCCTCTGTTGCCTGTTCTCACCGTACAGGGTAGGTTGGAGAGTTCAGCATATTCAAAACAGTGTGGCTGATGAGGAAGATGAAAGGCAGAGAAACATAAGTGGAAGCAAATCAAAGCAGAGGTGGAGAGTGAAAAATGAAGGAAAGAAACTCAGAGGAACCCATGAGAACAGAAATATGCCCTTGTCTGTCCTGTACAGGCTTTAGTACAAAAGAGTGTCAAAAGGCAGTTCAGAATAAGGGAGAAATATGAGAGAATTTATAAATGAAGATGTACAGGGCAAAAAATTCCATTGCTAGAGCAGAATTGCAAAAGCTAGGCTTAAGGGACATTATCTTTTGATACAGATTTCTTTATTTGCAAGAGTCAGCCGTTTAAGACTTTCATGCACCTTAACGACATGGTCGTGTACAAATGAGCTGTGGAGAGTGGATAGAAGAGCACCATGAACACCTCTGATCAACTCTAGCTGAGAATAGAACTAGGACTCTTAAGGAAATGGAGCAGGCAGGGCACATAAGAATGGAAAGTCTGTAAATATGATTGATGCAGAGTGAACAGAAGATTCCCAGATGCCACCAGAGATGTTTAGCTGCAACTAGTTCTTTGAAAAAGCTATTGAGTCTCTTACCTTTATCCCCACTTACCTGCAATGTAGGGCTAGCCAAAACTGTTATTCTTTCCCCTGAAACAGGTAGTTAATTAAATCATATCACAACCTTCAGTGAGTGCTCTGTCTTTACAATATCATCAGAAAAAAAGCCTGTGGGAGCAGAGGAAAGAAAAAAGTTTAGAAAGTCCAAGCCCACAGGAAATATTGAGCAGAACATGTCTATTGAAATTCCAGACAAAACTGGCAAAGACAAAACTGGCACAAACCAAACCCCAAATTATTCTTACTAGTCATTAATTATAAACTTCCTAAAACTCTTTGTCAATCCACATTTCCTCAAGTGAACACAAAACCTACTTTAATAAAAGAGTAATAAGGTTTTGACTGGCTAAAACCAACCCATTACTTGTATAGACAAAAATTGAGACTTATCCTAAAGAATAATTGTGTGACTCTGGGACTGATGCTCTGGCAATCGCTCTCTTTACCTGCTGTGTACATGTAGTGTGCATCTTACAGCCATGCCCAGCCACTCCCAACAAGGGTAGGGAAAAAGCAATGTTGTGTTTTATGAAAGCTACACTTATGAAATTCAGAGTTTGTTTTCTGTAGGCATAACATATTAATGTACTGAATGCAAAAAAAATTAAAAAGTCAAGTGAGGACGCTCCTGTGAAAGGCAAGGCTGTTTGTTTCTAAATTCTGTCTTTTTTCTATGGGTTTTGCCCATCAACTTATGCAAAACGATATACAGTTCATTCTCTAAATTGATAAAGCATTCTGTCTTAACCCCCTTCTGGGGGAAATGCTGGGTTACATGACTGACCTGAACCTGGAACTGTGAACCCTAGGCTGCAAAGACTTCTCAAATCTCAGTATTCAAAGAAATCAGGAAATTGTGCAGAAGGCACAGAAAAGGATGTTGTGAGCGGTAGATTTACTGCTTGAAACTTATGCTGGTGAGAGAATATTGTTTGCATTAGTTCTCTAGGTCTTGACTTTATCTGTCTGGGTGCTTACAACTGGTCTTAGCAACTTCAGCTCCTAACATTTTTTTGTAAGTGCCAGGGATTTTTAGCTTGGGCTTGGGCCAATTTTATAACAATTCTTATTTTTTCTGGAACTCAACTGTGTTTGGGGAAAACCCCTTCTAATTCTGGTCTGCCTCACTTCCTCTTTCTTTCAGTGATCAGTCAGGTCTACATCCTTATAGATATTTAAATACATAGCTCGCAGGTAAGGGGCTAACTCTCACTGAAACAAAAAACAAATTCTGTTATATTTTGGACCCCTGAGTTTTTGGGGGGATTTTGTGGTTGATAGTCTAAAAACAGTGGCAGGAAGTATCAAAACAGAACTTCCAAACATGTCCCAGTGTTTCCTTGGCCCAAGTGCTCAACCTTTACTCTGCCATGAATTAGACTGGAAAAATTAAACTTAGAATACTCTGTAAAAAGATATATATTATATTATTCTAAGAGTAGAATATGTAATTCTACTCTTGAAAAATGATGTGATTGGTGTATAAAGCCTGGTGGTGACTGTAGAGCTTAAGTACTCCTCCAAAATATGTTAATGAAAGACAATGAAGGCTGGCTTCATTAGTCTTTTTCTTTGTGGTCCAGTTTATGCATGATTTTATAAGACAGTGACACTGGGGTGGTTGCCAAACAGGTAATCAAGTGATCTTTGCTTGTTATCTTACTGCTTTCTGTAGTAGAGCTCCGTCAAGAAGGAGAATGGCCTGTCCTCATTCCTTCCTTCTTCTTTTCTCCCTTCCTGACATTTTGATCTAGGAACCTTTTTATCTGTTGATCTCAGCACAGAAAACAAAGCCCTCCCCATGCCCAGCAATTCAGTCACAGTATGTGACCAGTACAGATGTGCCAATCAGCTCTTCCAGTACTTCAGTTAACAGGCAAAGTACAGTATTGACACCCTTCCCAAAATCCTGGCTGTTCTGTCAGTTGCACCACCTGACAAGCTCAGCATCCAGACACCTAAACACAGACCAGTATTTTTCTATTTAGTTGGCTTTCCCAGTTCCCTAACAGATTCTCATAGATGTTTTTATACAGGTTTGTCTTCTCACATGCTTCATTTCTTGTTCTACACCTCCCATGCTGTTGGTTGTGGTAGGTCTACCTGAAGCTCACAGTTACAGGGAAAGAAGTTCAGTGAAAAATTATTGCCTAAAACATTTCAGAGCTATGCAAAAATGTTAGTCTGGAAAATATTTTGTTGTTTTTAGTAACTGATGATTTGAAATTATTGCGTTGTCCAGAAAGTTTGGAGCACATATTTTACTTTACACTTTAGAGCTGAGTCATTGCATGAGTGGAGCAATAGTAGTTCTCATAAAATGTTGGTCTAATAAGCTTTATGAAAATTATACTTCGTCTTGCAGATTTCTTGAATAGGTTAATTTAATAGCTTTTCCCTATGATTAAGTGACTGTTGTATTTAAGTAAACTTAATTGACATATATTCACCATTGTAATGTAAGAATAAAAAAGAAATATTTAAGGATCATATTAGAGTGCCCTTACAGTTATTAAATGTGTCTTGATCATTCTCATTGATTTCAATGAATCTGAAGCTGTCATTATTTAGCCCTCACTAAGTTTTATCTTCTGAAGCACACTGCCCGAGTTTGATGCTGCAGTAATTTAACTCTTTTCATCCCATTGTGTTAAAAGGTTCTAAACCAAAAAACTAATCTATCTCCTATGGATCAGGCAGCTCACCATGCATCTGTACTTAATGATGTTTTACACACACCTTTACCATCAAAATCAGTCATGACTCCTTTCTGAACAAGGCAGTATCCAGAGGATTCAAATGTCCAGTCTGGCTGTGTTCTGCAGCAAACTGGGTATTAGCTTCTCTCCCCTGCGCCTACTTGCTACCTCTCTACAGGGCTGTGAAAGGACCATCTTAGACAGTCTAACAATATTATTTTTGTCATTGAGGATTGTCTTTTATTTACTTGCCTTTAACTATGGACATCCATTCTTCTGACACATTTCTCATAAGAGCAGAAGGAAAAAAAAAAACAATACAATTTGGATTAATTTACTAAAGGGTGAGGGATGTTGGTTTTGTTTTTTTTTTTCATCCAATTTCTTTGCTTTAAGGAACACTTTACTCAAGATACAGACAGATACACAATGATCAACTAAGTTCAGCATTTGTCGTTTAATTTTTTGCCCTTTTGACAGTTCAGCTACTAAAGAAAACAGCATGCAGCTTAAAGAAAAAATCAAGTAGATTTGAAACTATCATCATTGTATCTTCACATGACCTGTTCATTTGATGTCTACTGTAAATTGGCTCTTACTCATAAAAATCACACCCTTCAAACCTGTATAACATGGGCACTTCTGTTGTTTTTTTCTCTTAGTACTTACAAGGTATTTTACTGCGTATCTGTCACCTAAGCACACCAAATGTTCAGGTGAGTTACAGTAGTATTAGGCTGAATAGATATCTGTCAATAAGTAAGAGTCAAACTTGGCATTTCATTTTTTCTTCAGTGGATGGACATATTTTTTATATAAATAGAAATGGTTTCTCTGGCACTATTTAAGACTTGTCTATATATGTTGTGGGAGAGGAGTGGATTGGTTGTTGAGTTCTGTGCTTTTTTTCCCAACTTTCCTTTTTTCCCTCAAATATTTGAAAATCTCATAACAAGATGAGATTTAAATGGTGGTTACACAATTCAGGTGTATGAAATGTCCTTCTTTGCGTCTTGATGTTACAACGAAAAGGAAGAATATATCCTGTAGTGCAAGACAGGTGGGCAGGAATATCTGAAGAGTGGTTGTAGCAGAAAACTTTTTGTCCTCTGAACATCATCCTAAACATCATGTTGCAGACAATTTGGTTAAGGACACAGTTTGCTACAGGGATGTACCATCAGCAGTTTGTGACCTTTCATTCACAGAAGTGGGGAATGTATCTCAAGTTACATTTCTCTTCCAAGTTTTTCTTAGTAAATTTCCGGTATTTTCCCTTTCCTATAAATGCTGGGAAAGTAATTATGATGTTTTTTAATGACTTAGTCCAGTCTAAATTTTGGTAAATGGTGAAAACTTTTGGCAGAGCACTTGAGAATTTTTTATACAGTTATGTAAGAATAGGGCAGAAAAATCAGCAGTAGAGGTGATAAATGACATCTTCCTCTGTTTGCAAGTCTATAGAAGACTTCCTCTTTTTCATTTCATCAATCTAGTGGTGCAGACAGCAATAAGGCTAAAATGAGGTTAGTTCTGAGATAGATTGAATCTGTCAGTGTGCACTAAACTTTGGCAGGGTTCCATAACAGCCTGAAAGTTGATTAACTGAGATGAAGAAGCACTTTCATCGCTATAAACTAGACATGTCAGCATACTGACGCCTAACACCCAGAAAAAAACCCTGAGCTCTCAAGAGGTACCACACCTGCTTCTAGTAATAAGTGACATGTTACTTCCTAACTATTCTCTTAAACTGAGCTATGTTTATCTTCTACCTGACTTCAGGATAATTTTGAAGCTTGGATTAAAAGTTGTTTTTAAAAAGTAATTCCCATTCACAGGGAAGACCTTGGTAGACAATAATTACAACCCTGCCAACTAAACACCATATTTCACCACCAGTTTGCAATACCCATACAGCAGTTTTATCCAACTGTAGGTGTGTCAGTGTTTCTGGTTGCCCACTTAACTTCACAAATGTAAAGCAGAATAAAAACACTCAAAGCACTTATACTGGAATGATCTCTGCTGTGAAGTGGGCAGTTTGTTTTGTTAAAAAAAGAATAGAATTGGATTTGTCGTTTACTAATTTGAAACAAATGCCACTGTGTCATGTCACCTTACATTCCAACTTTGAATAGTATATCCTGGCAAAAATGCAATGTTGTTTCTTTTTTGGTATCCAAGGGGAAATGTTTTCTCCCAAGCTAAATAGCTACCTTTAATTTTAAATGGTTAAAACTAATCAGATTTAGTTGTGGAGAGTCAGGATCAACAATGACATAACAAATAAACATGTTTTCTGCTGATCAGAAGGTATTCTAATTCATCAGCACTTTTAAGCGTTTTTATTGAGCTTTGTTCAAGTCTGTTTTCGTAGGTGCAACATTTTGTAGTATTAAAAAAGCTTGGCAAATCAAACATAACTACAGGAAATGGCTATTAACAGCAGGTATAATAAGGTACAATTTGGAAAATTCATGCAAACTATTACAAAGTTGTGAAAGCAGGAAAACAGACATGGGATAGGTTAGTAGGCTATTGAACTAAGTCACATAGGTTACTTCCTTTCTGTTTTTCTCTGTTCTCTTTTCAAAGAAATTTAGAGGGATTTTTAAAGATTTTTCTTAATAGGAGCCCAGTCAGCTCTTTTTGTTTGTTTGTTTGTTTTTTGTTGTTGTTGTTTGGTTGGTTTTTTTCCATTCTGCTTGTATTGCGTCTACCAGAGATGGTTCAGGACTAGAGCTTGCATGTGCTACTGAAACAAATAATACTAATACTAATGCTAATACTAATACTAAACAATGTTTATTTGAGTATCTTAATTATTTAAAATCACTGTTAAGGGTGGCTCAGCCCTCTCCCTTTATTTTTGTCATAAAATGAATTTTAGTATGCTACCTAAGGTCCTGTTCCCTGCCAGCTTTGTAACAATACAAAGCTTTAAAAAAGTATAGTCTGTCTTAGGCAAATTTTAGTCTTTTTCGAGAGCTTCAGGGGAAATGCTTTTGGTAGTGTATCTGAATTAGCAGAGAGCAACAAAATTCAAACCAGGTGTAGGAGACTGCATCATCATTCACTTCCTTGGAGTTGTTGCTTTCCACATCTGATCTTAATTTGATCCTTTTAGTCTGCAAAACTGTGCTGTAAATTCACAGTTGGGTATTTCATGAGAATTTCAGCATTTGCTTTTGCTTTCCAAAACTGGAAATATAAAGAAGGAAAAAAAAAAAAAGAGAAAAAAAATTCTAGTCATAACAAAAACTTTATGATCTCCAGCAAGATTTAATTCTACAAACAGGCCAAGGATTAGGCAAAACTGAGGCTTTTCATATAATAATAGAAATTCATATATCCTTTATTATTGTCTTTTTCTGTTTTAATATGAAACATCAGATGTAAAAGGATATAAATACAATGCTAAAGAAAATTTTCAAAATATCCCTCAAAATATCTTTAATCCTTCGTTCCACAAGCAGCAGTGCTATACTCCTCACTGTTCAGGTCATTTGGCTGTAATGCACTAAATGTTGATGTTGACTTCATGAGAGCTCAATTAAGTCTTCTGTTTCAGTTTGTTGTTTGCAGATGCTGTTAGGAGGGGGTATTGGAATGAACACATCTTCACAGTTGTGTCAAATAAAAATTATCCATAGCCATTATAAACACAGCTTTTGAGTCTTATGTTTGGTGACATAACTTCAAGCATTCTGGAGATGATACAAAATCATTGATGGTTTTTTTGGGGGGGGAAACAACTTTATAAAACCTCATAGATGGTTACAGTTCCAAAAAACATTCTGAATAGCTGGTTTGTACTTTTAATTTTTCCAAATGGTTTATCAGCAAACCAAAGAAATTTTCAGATCTCTCTCACTCAGTCTTAGTCCAATGACGTGAGGCACCTGTAAATCTGAATTCTGTAATGAAACAGTGGTCAAGGAGACACTTTATTGCTTTGTTTCTCTATTGCTCTGAAAAAGATTTCTGTGGTCTTTGCTACATAAAAGTGCATTTCTGAACACTATCTGGAAGAATTGGCTCCCTGACACCAATTAAAAATGCCCTTGAATTTAAATTCCTGCAGATTTTGCTCAAACATATTTTGTGCACGTTAATTTCAAGTTTATAGGTCTCCACTGTTGCTTAATTGTAGGCGTTTTTTCCTAATATCAGCACGAATTTTATCTTTGCCTTTAATTTCATGGGGGAGTAGAGCGACAGACAGAATCTATGTAGTAGTACTTTGTGTGAATCTGTGAGAGGCTGAGGGAGTATTAACAGCTGTTTAGCATTGCCTTCGTTGTTGTTGTGCTAGAGTCTTCTCTGTTTTATAGGTGGAACCTTAAACTTAATGCTGCCATTCGCAACATTTCAAATTATGTCTTTAAGAGGTACATATATGTGAATGTATTTCTGAGCCTATATTTTTACTTTATCAACCACAGTGACACACACAAAAAGTTGTAGTAAGAGGTAATCCCCTGTGGAATCACATGGCTGATCTGATGCCTGGTTCTTGCTACCACTTAACGTAAGCCACCAAGCTTTGCCTCAGTGCACTGTAAGACTGGTATTTCTCATCACACTTGTGTGTGTGGGGAAAGTTTAAGTTTCCCTTTCAATTGCCGTGAAATTGCTGCCCAAAGTTTCAGTTCTAAAGGTTGATTGTTTTAGGGAAATGAGAGCTTTAAAATAGCTCTAAAATGTTGCAATGGCAAGCTTTTGAAAAATTGAACTGAATTATGTGACTGCTTGCAATATTTGGGCATTCTGTAATGTGCCCTAGGGTCCAATGTAGGTTGGCAACGCTGAGAAAATTCACAGACTCTTCTTTCAGTCCAACTGGCAGGGCTATGCTCCTGCAAGGAATAGCGGAAGCCTGTCTCTTTTAATGGTGTGAAGCTAGGAAGTACACAGATCGAGAGCTTGAAGAGTTCCTATGTCCCTTAGCGTACACATATTTCCATGGGCCAGACTTTCCAGATGTTGAACCTGCCTCCACGTTGTGCTGCACGTCCAGTTGCTGAATCTCAGATATGTTGATTCCTTTTGATTCAAAGATGTGACTAAGCAATTTTCCTATGTGTAACAGCTTTGGCAGCTCCTCCTTTAAATGGAAAACCACTTCCTGACACGTTTGTTGCAGCAGCAGGACCTTATAAGGTCATTATGCTAACTGAAGAACTAGTACCACAGCCCTCCTGAACAAAAGGTTCATCATGTTTGCTATCTTCTGTCTAGAAAATTTCAACTCTGTTTTAGACCCGAAGCAAGGTGGGTCTGTCTTTTTTTGTTTTTAGTCTAAACCCAAAGCTTTTGGTTACACAGTGGTTTCTGTTACACATTCATTCACTTCTAGATAGGAAGTTTCAGGGTCGGGCAATCTTTTTCTCTTCTTTAGTGCCTTGGCAGACTTTAAAAATTAATAGTTTTACCAGTATGAGGGGTACTACCTCCACTCAGATGGAACTGCTTTGTAGGTTGTCTTTGGTTGCTCTGCTGTAGTTTCCTAGACAGTGTCAAAGTGTCAAGCTTCAACTTCAAAATGAACTCCTAAAGCGATTCTGATGATTGAAGTAGAAATATGATATGCCATTCACAAAGCTAAGGTGGGACTCTAAAACAAAAGACACAAATGGAAACCTGTTTCTTCAGATGTTGAAAGATACGATGATGGAGACCTAGAAAGCATTTTGGCTGACAGGGCTAGATGACCAAATAATATTTTTCATCTCTGACTTGTGGAAACATAAATATCTCCATATATAAGAGTAACCTAACACCATTATCCTGAGTATAAACTTATGAACTGCATAGCAGAGCTGAGATTTTGCATCTGGCTGGAGGTTTATAACACTACTTGGTGCTCTTAAATCATATTTCACCCTAATATTTACACACAGGTTGTTTTTCAAAAAGCTTTTCTTAAGAAAGAAATAAAATAAAGCTCTGGGTAGAAGAAATTGAGCTGTACATTCAAAAGAGTTGGCCATATCATTGGCTGGTTTAAATCAGGGTAATTCCACAGATTTGTAGCATCTGGGCATCTGTCCCAGAGATTTTTCTAATCTGGGACCCAAACCCTGATAAATAAGGAATTCCCATCAAAGCTTTTGAAGCCCATGTTGTTTTTTATTTTTTAATTAGAAAGCATCTGCAAAAACAGATTGGAGAAAATGGAATGGTCTAAATCTATTCCTAATTATAATATATCTTCCTCTATTGCAGCTACTTTTAAAGGACCTTCTAGATCTTTTTCTTATTTGGTAGGTAGCACATACTTTTATTTGCAAAGCAAAATATTGAAATGTGTGTATTCTTTCACTGGAGCCCTCGGAAAAGGGCACAGGGATAACTGTGTTGCAAGGAGCTTATACTGTCATAAACTCAGCTGAAGAATTTGATTCATGCTCTTCTCATTCTGCTATCCCTCAGTTTCAGATCCTGATTTCATTTTTTATTTAACTCTTTTCTTTCTTCCTGCAGTCATGGTCTCTCTGAACTATGGAAATAACAGATCTCACACAGAATCAATTTCTTCTGCACCTTTCATCATAAAGTGTGTGAATAGCTCTGAAATGACATTGTGATTTATCATGGCACTTAAGTGTCAAATATTGGATTTACGTGTCATTTAAGTGAGAACTTTTGTATGTTATAATACACATATGCAACCAGCCAAACAGCTTCATTTGTATGCATGTGAGCATGCATGTAGCAAAACACTCAAAAGATTAAAGCAAAAAAAACCAGATGCTATCCTATTCTACTTTTTCTAGGGGTGCTGAATTCCCACAATGGGAGGGATGTTAAAAGAGTTTGAAATTAAAATGACCTAATTGAAAGAGAGCAGCAACTGATTCACAACAGTATTGAAATTACACAGGGAAATGGGGATTTCTTAGAAGCTAGAAATATGCAAACATTTTTAATTGTGTTCAAACATTTATCTATGTTACCTTTCTGCGCACAGAAAGGTAACAATATCTTAATATAGCTATTTATATATTTATATATATAAATTTATGATTGGCTGTTCCACACAGTCATAAAAATTTGTATTCTTACGAGCAAAGCAACTTCTATGTCAAGCCTAAATATTGCATTCAATTAAGTTTATACTTATAGTTTACAAACTTGCGTGTTTTATGACACTGAATCAAGAACTGGGACAGCTGAAGAGTGGACGCATCTGTCCCGCCACCCCTATTACAGCTGGAGGTCATGGTATTATGAATCTGCCTAAACTCATCTTTTAAACCCCGACCCTGTAAGATTTTAAACATATGCTTGATTTGATGCACTTGCATGAGAGCACTAGAAAAGTCAATGGGGCAGCTTACAGTATGCAAAGGTAAACAGGTGTGTGAGTCTTCCCAGCAATTAGCTCCTTGTGTCATTTCATGGAGCAGGTGACAGAATGAAGTCTGGTATGTTAATGTTCTGGTCACTGTTCTAAACAAAAGATTGCAATATATCTCGGGCCATTAAGAAATGCTTTACTAATACATCTGGAAGTGGGCCATATTGCTTATAGGGAAAGGTAAGGAAGGAGTGAATTGCCATAGGCAATTGGAAGAATTGGTGAGTGCATTTTAAGTGCTTCAGAAGTTCTGGGCAGCTGACGTTTGAATAAATTTTGAGAGATTTACTATAGTATGTGTTGGCCTCTATGACACATTTTATCTTGGAGCAATGTCAGAGAAGGATGTCTTGAAAGAAAATTCAGCTGCAGTGATTAAACGAATCATTCAGCTAACATAAAAGCAGGTACCAGGAGATTTAGCACAGCACTGAAATATACAATGAAAAGGAAGTCATAAGAAGTCAAGGAATTCTACTTGTAATCTATCACTAAAAAGACATTTGAAAAATGTTTATTTGGACCCTTCCTAGCCTACTAAAATGATTAAAGGTGTTAGAAATATAATTACCAATTGCTACTTTATGCATTTCAACTGCTGGTTGACTGAGGAAAGAGAAGTTCCACTTGTATGGGTGCAAATCCTCTTTGAGAATAATTCTTCAAGTTCTCATGTGAAAAGCATTAAGGAATAAAAGTTTTTTTTTCCTTTTTTCCATGAAGGCATATTTTCTTCGACATCCATATTGCTGGTGGCACAAAGCTTTCAGTGAGAAAGTTGGGAGTGAAATATTTGGTTGAAGCTTATCTTTGTCTTTACAGATCTTTTTCTTTTATGCCCACTATTGCTACAGAGAGCTCCCTAGCAGCTCCTTTTCTGATTCCTTGTCTCTGGTGAAATTCCAGAAAGCTGTTTGCCCTCTAACAACCTTCTCTCACTCAACAGAGCAAGCTTCTCATTCCCTTATGCTTCCTATAAGGGAATAGATAGAAGAATGGGCTCTTTTTATGTGCTCTTTCATCTTTTTCTGTGACTGAATTTCATTAACTCCTACACTGTTAGCGTTACAGGTTTGTATCCACTTCATTGTTAAATCTGTGCAATAAAATGTGTTTTTAATTATTAACTTTTATTTAGAATTCTTTTCCAATATTAGGAAAATCAAGTGTTATAATCAGCTCTTCACTAGATTTGAAAACTTGCTCTGAAATGAAAATTCTCCTAAATATAAGAACTACTCAGTAACACATCAGAGCTAGCATTATACGAATTGTCAGGAAGTCATCAGTCATCAAATAAACTTTTATCCATGTATTTTTTTATGGATAGACTGTGTGTGGCCTTGGAAACCTCAATTGCTCAGCTAAAATGATCTTGAACAGGATTTGGGTTTAGGCCATAATTGAGAATTTAAACCAGGGTGCAGCAGAGCTGGCTAAATGTAGAAAGGGTTAGGAGAGAGGAGATGTTTGCACCTACTCAGAAAGTAGCAGAAGTGCCTGTTACTTGAGCAGTTTCCAAGAACTTCCTGGTCAAGTCAGAGTGTTGCCTGATTTCTGCAAAGGCTGAAGGGTCATTCATAGCTTTCACATGGGCTTTGGCTGTCAATGTTTATTCAATCTTACTTCTTATTCAGTTGCATATGTTGTATATTGTATGGGAAAATCAGGCATGCGGTTGTATCATGTAGGATAGACAAAATGACAGATTCTATTCACAGAACAGTCTTTATTTCTTGCCTGGGAGGTTCCATGTGTAAAGTGAAAGACGTAATAAAAATAGAGAACAAGGCAAATGAGCAGTCTAAGATGCAGTGCAAATAAAAGTGTAATAGGCTTTGTCATTTTATCAGATGGCTCTGGTTAATTCTTGGATCCAACACAGCGACAGCCTGCGGGCAGTCTACCTAAGCAGAAAACTAAGCAGTGCTCAGTTCGAAATCTTGTTCTCACAAAATTATTTTCAGTGAGGGTAGAAATTGACTCAAATCAGATAATATACATTCTAGTTTTCCAGTGTGGATGGGAGGTAGTGTGCATTCAGGAGCAGCAAAGAGATGACCCTGCAGGGAATGAATGTGGCAGTGTGGATCCTTGTATCTTAACCTGGCTAGAGTTCACATCATTGCAATGCAGATACTGGCATGGCCCATTTGAAGTCAGCTGAGCTGCATATAATTTATATGTATTTGTTAAGGATGTGATCCTTAAAATTCCATTGTAATAGCCAAAATTTGTTTGGCATTCTTTTCTATAAAATATAAATACCTTAGTGTAAACGTGGAAACTACTCTGGTTAGAATCTGGATTCTGAAAGAGGGTATTTTTCTAATTCTGTGTGGTATTATCAAGGCTCTTTTGTTGATATTTCCAGGTATCTAATCAAGCTATTCTGATTTCTTCCTTTCTTTGGATAAGTATTTTCAGGGGTGGAGGGAAGGGTGGGTTGCTCTATAGGATTTTTCGTTGGAACAGGGAGATGTAAAGTTTTTGAATTGACAATTTTTCTAAACTTTAACTTATTCCCAGGCAAAACCAATGACTCTGTAAAAGCAATTATTCTGGAATTCTTCTGAGATATTTCAATAATGTCATTGTTCATTTCTAGGCAAGTTCCAAGTGTGAGGAAACAAAAATCACAGTAAAAACTCCCTTTTTCTCTCCCAGATATAGCACTATAATACTTGGGTATTTAGAGGAGATAATCCAAGAACATGAAAACAAATGTAGCTTTCTCCCTGGTTTAGTCAGCATTTTTTTATGGTTCATGCACTTTGTGTTTCATGGGGAGGATAATATAATGTTTGCAAATAAATAAAATATATGGTTATACTGAAGTTACAGTGAAGTTACAGTGAAGTGGACATAGGATAGGGATTAAAAGAGCCTGGCTAAGGGGTTTGGATTTGTTTTTACATCATTCTGCATGTGCCAAAATAAGATTTTATTTTATTTTTCATTTAAAATGTCTACAGGCTGCACAATGAATCTCACACATTCTTATATTCTTTGTAATGACACTTATCAAAGCACATGACAGCAACATGTCATAAGAGATTAAGCGTCTGAACTAGGAGTCTTGAGTCAATAGTGAATTTGAAATGATTATAAAACTTCCTCCATAAACAATGGAAATAAAAGTCAAATTAGCTATTATTTATCATCAAGATCTACCATACTGCACATACATTTCTCTTG
The DNA here is from genome assembly GCA_002844005.1 of Limosa lapponica baueri. Lineage (NCBI taxonomy): Eukaryota > Metazoa > Chordata > Aves > Charadriiformes > Scolopacidae > Limosa > Limosa lapponica. Next base: position 296,784 of record KZ505886.1, read on the forward strand.
TATTATCACCTCTTATGTGCAACATTTAACACATTTTGTGTAGTTATGTTAATCTGTATCTTCCCTTCCTTTCTTTTCTTCTCCTTTCTTCTCTTTTCTGTACTTATTTTGCTGTTTAGGTCTTGTGAGTTTATCAGAGCCCTACGGCTCAGTCACTTTTCTTCCCTTTCTTTCTTCAATTGTATGCTGGCTTGCATAAATCACTAGATTTCCCCCCCTCTAGGACTTACTTGAATATTGTCATTGTCCTTTCTGTAGAAAAGTCACAGGCATTGCTGTCTTGAAGATCGCTGGCTTCTTGTTGTTAAGGAGCTCAGTAATGTTTAGTCTCTGAGCATTGCCTCTGGGTGAGTTGTTTGCCAAAAAATGTGGAAGATACATTCAATTTCCTTGAGAAGAGATGTTCACAAGGACAACTTCTTCTTTGAAAAATTCAGATAGGTGCCCCTTGACCAAAGCTTACATGATGCAGAAAGAGAGTCACATGGCAAGTTTTTTTTCCTTCCCATTAAATATAACTTTAAGCTATTTCATACATTTGATCTCTGCTTTTGCTGAAAATTTTATCTTGAGTTCTTAGACATCAGTAGTTTATGATTTATGACATTAACACCTGTTGCTATAACAATCACTCCCACAGTTTCACCAGAGATAACATTACTCTAGAAGCAACATGAATGTAACAGAAATTCCAGTAATCTCTGGTGGAGAGAAAGATCTTCTATCACTAAGTTAAGGATCTGACTGTTGCCCTATTTTAACATAGTTTAATGTAGGTATAATGTCATTGTTTTAGCAGACTTACTTATGTTTTAGACTAGATCTGCCTTAAGATGTACTACATGATCAAAATTTCATATCTTTTCATATAATCCTTTCCAAGCATGACCTCCACCATTAATAGGCTAAATTTTGAGGTTCTTAACTTAGAAAAAAATCAGTTGTTAATGGGTATTTCCCTGAATAACTTCACTCCCAATTTTGTCTTATTGAGATTCATTAGGAATGTCAGTCTGGATAATCAGTATCATCTTCTCTGTAGAAATGTTCTGTTACTCAGGAATAGCCAATGGCCAGTCTTTTTGATGGCAATTTTTTCCATCCATTTAAGCAGAAGCGAGACGGCAATTCAATAGGCAGAAATACAAAACCTTATTTCTTGTCTTAGAGAGTTGATAGACATTAGTTCACTTTTTGAACTAGAATTACTGTTTTACGTGGTTTTCATTAAAAGAATTACACAGTTTACAAAACATATATCATAGAAGACTGGTTGTCAAATCTTTAATTAATGTGGTTTCAGCAAAACATCCATAGAAAGGAATGATAGATGCGGACGTCATCCTTTTGTTAGGGGAATAGCCTCCATAAAGTTTTGCAGCTATATTTGACCATTGAACTTATCACCCTACATTGCAATCATCTTTAAGAACACGGAAATTTTAAGAAAACAAATGAAAAAAAATCAATATGGGACTACATTAGTTCACAGGATTTTTTCTTTCTTGATGGGAAGTATGTGAACAAACACTAAATGTTAAATTAACACAGAAGTGTATTTGGCAGATTTCAATGTAGAAGATTTTTGGACTAAAGAGAATAACCATTTGGGGGTTTTTGTGAGTGTGAGGTATTTTCAAATACCAGTTTGCATAACAAGTAAGTTAAGAGCTCTAAGCACATTGATATGATTTTCAACTTAACTAGTACATTTTTTTCTCGATTGTACCTCTTGGTTAACTTGTATGTATTGGAAAAAGAAAAGATTTTTTTCACATGTATTTATTCCAAAACCAAACTAATATCTTAGTTTTGAGGAATTTTCTTTTTGACAACTAAGGCAAAGTGAAGCATATAAAATGATGCATATTTGTGACACATATGTCTGTTCAAGGACTTCTTTGAAATAGTCTTCTCAATTTGAGAAGACTATTAGATTTTATTCTTTGTGGATTTGTGCCATCAAAACATGAAAGAATGGCTTGGAGAGAACAACAGCAATATGACCACTGATTTCATTTGAACAAATAAGTTCCCTTTCTCTTCTCTGCAGTCTCGCACTGTGCTGTGTTTTAGGCAAGAAGACCACCTACTATTCCCAAGGTCAAATAAGTGCATAGAAACTTCAAAGACTATTGAAAGGACTTTAATCATAGCTTTTCCAATGCCATGTGATAACTGTATGTGAGACATTCTTGACCTGCAGAAGGTGCCTCCCACAGCCAATTCTTTATCTGAGTAAGGCCTCTAAAGTACTTGTCCATTACATGACCAGATGATCACAGAGGATTATTATTAATCAGAATGATTTATAATGTCAATAGTCCAATCCTGATAGAAAGGCTGACAGACTCCTGGAAGAAAGCTGTGGTTGGATCTGTTCTTTTGATGCAACACTGAAAATGATACAGAGGCACTCCAATGATACAGAGGCATTCCACTGAATGGAAATCGAGCACGTATCTCTTTTTCTCTTACAATCATGTTTGTAAAATGGCAGCTATCATTTAATATTTTTTTCTATTTACACATTCAAGAGGTAAAATGCTATAAATTGTTGGCCAAAAATGTGTTTTCAATCCATTCTCAAAGTCTCACAACCAGAAATGAGAGGAACCATTAAAATAAATAATTATCTTTGCCACCTTCCAAACCATCTGCTCTTTTCTATAAGGATTAAACAATATTGTTTCAATAAAAATCTATGACTAATTTGCTTCTTTAACAGATAACAAACTCTGAAGACCACGAGGAGTAGGAATACTTGCAAGTAGACTAGGCCATATTGTTTAATGTTTTTGTTGACATAGGGGAAGTGTGTCAGTGACACTTTCAATGTTTTTATTAAAACTTCTGGTTCTGTGAGAGATTCTGTGGTCTATAAATCATTTATTGCTTAGCAGATATTATTGCCTTTTATTTTTCTGCCAGCTTTATTGGACTAGAATGGCAGATTTGTATGGGCACATTCAAATTCCAGCTCTAGATTCTCCTTAATGCCTGACCTTGGATATAATCAGCTGCCTTACTGCGTATAAGCAAACAACCTGGGCATTCATGGTAAATCCAGAACATCCTGACAGCTTGGTCTGCTCGCAGTTGTACCTGTGACTATTTTACAAGTTTGCAGTGAGGTGAGCCTATTAGGACAATATAAAAGTAAGATAAGTTCTGTTTTGGATGGATATAGCATCGAAAAAAAAAAAAAAACAAAAACAAAAGGAGCTCTTAACAAGGATGTTCATTTCTTTGATATGTTCTGAACAAGTTCTTCTATTCTGGAGAGGAAATAGCTGGTTAAAGTACAGATTCTACAAGCCAGTGATTTTTAGGTTTTTTTCTTGCTTGATCTTTACACAGAAATGGTCATTAGTGGATCATGCAAGAGATATCAAGCAGATAATGAGCCCAGACTAATTTTTCTTTTCCAGGTACTTCGTGTTTTGTCTCTTGTTTGCTGTGCCTTGTGACAAAATGAACACCATTGCTGGGAGAAAAGATAACTGAATCATCAGGACACTAGCTTATTTCTGTTCTCATTAATATTTGCACTGTGACCTCGATGAATTTACTTTTTTCATCTGACCAAGATTATGAAATGATAATTTATTTTATAGCTAGTTTATATGAGCAATTCAAGTATAAATTATAACTTAGCTGAAGTGATTCTTGTTATTGCCACACCTGCCTTTTAAAGCATCTGTTCACTTACTGGTGATTGATAAAACTTAGATGACCTAAATAGGATTTACAATGGCCAGTTCACTGACTAAATGAGCAACGACTAATCCAATCCTGGTTTATGCTTCTGGATGAAAAGATGGTTTGTATATGTGAAGGAGTCATCGAATAAATGCAGTGACAGAATAGGTACCAGAGCCATGAGGTCTGAATGCTTTTTGTGCCAAATCTAAACTCTTTACAATGAGGTCATGTAGTTTCAGGAGGATATGTAATGATGCTGGCAGTAGCTGAGAGACACCATTTGTTAGACTGCTAAAAAAAAAAGGAAAATGTTCCTTTGCAAGAGAATATTCCTAAGATTATTTCAGAATTCCAACAGATTCTTGCCATACTCAGAGTAACAAGTGTAATAGCTCTCCTTTAAACTATTATTTAATTTTAAACTGTGATCAGCCAAGTGTCTTCTTTAAGTTCTTTTCTGACTATAAATTTTTTAAAATGTGTCTAAAGCTTTTTTTTTTTTTTTAATTTCCTTGCTCTGAAAAACCGTATTAAGTCTGATGCAACTGTAACGAAGTCAGGGGAATCATTCTGGCTTTATACCATCATAGCTGAAATGAGAATACAGCTTCTAGTAGCATGCAATATTATGAAGGTTTACAAAAGTAGATTTTTTTCTCTTGAAAGATCACTTTCTTCTTTCAGAAACCAGGTAATCAATGCAATGATACTAGTGCAGAAAATCACCTGAGATGTAAAATGGTAGTCCAGTGGACCATGGCAGCTTCACTCCAATTTATACACAATATGAAACGGTAAAATTTATGTACAAGCTTCCAAAGGAAAATATATCATTCTCTTTTAGCAGTGAGTAGTAATTTCTCTACTTTGTGAATAAAAGAACAAATTGCATTCTATTATGTTCAAAGAACAAGTTTGCTTGGAAATTGTTGTTTAGCTATTACACCCAAATTCATAAATCTACAGATACGCCTGTTGAAATCAAAATAGTTATATTTATAACCTTGTCATGCCCTGTCATCCCCACCCCTGCTGCCCACCAAGCAGAGATATTTTTGTCACATTGAAAATTAAGACTGCTCTCTTCATTAACATTATTGGTTTGAAGAATTTTGAAATATTAGTGGTGGTTTCAGCAAGTAAAATCAAAATCACCTTGGATTAAAATATTAGCTTAATGTCTTGCTAGTTGTGTTGGTGTTAAATGTTGCAATGCTCCAGGACATTTAAAAGGGGCTGAGTGCCTAATATGTGTTCTTCTACCAGAAACCTTCAGCTCCCTTATATTGGCAACCACCATTTACATTTGTGTGCAAAACATACTTTCTAGAGTTGTAGAAAAATGAAAAGCAGAGAAAAGCTCAAAAGCAAACAATAATCTTGTAGCTAAGCTGTATGATTCCTTCTCTGTTCCTTGTCAGAGTGGAACAACAACAGAGTTTTCAATGAAGTCTAAGAAGCAGCACTAGTTTAGACATTCTTTAGCATGGACATATACACTTGTCTAGCAATTACTCTTGTATTTCCCCCTCTGTATGGCTGCCTCATATAACTTGCAGCTGTTACCTGAATAGCACCAAAGTGAAATCTTTCTTTTTTCCAGGCAGCTTGTGCTCATTGCACTTTGGTGAAATGGCAGTATTCCCTACCTGGATTCATCTAAGATACCTTTGTTTATAGTTGTAGACTTCTATCAGAGGTTTCTTAAACTTAGGTAAGACTGTATGGAGCATAACACATATTTGAAGAGCTTTAGAAATATTTCAGGAGGTAATTTCTTCAAACAGATTTTTTTCCTTTTGAAAAACTTTTAAGGAGCTTTAGAGGATTCCTGTGGTTCTTTGTGTTGCACTGCATGTTAAAGCTCTTTCCTCTCCATGGTCTCTGTGGTTTTATCTGGAAGGAGTTAATCGGGTAAGTGTTCAACTTCAGTTTGAAGTGTGTTATTTGCATTGGTTGTGTTCAAGTGGGCACAGCTCTCTCTTCCTGAACTGTTTGCCCAGTCACACACCAACATAGTTCAGTAAAACAATAGGCAAACTATATTTACATAATCCTGTGCTAAGTACAAGCAAGAGTGACTGGGTTATTCAAAAGAATGTCCTAAGGTAACAGACCGAAAGCTGTGTTTTCAGTGGGAACTAGTTGTTAACATACCCTTTAAAAATTCTATGTGTGTTTCAGTCTCAACTGGTTGACTGTGATCCCTCCCTAGTTAAGGAAAAAAAGCAATTCTTGAAAGAAGACTCAGTCTACCTATTTTAAGATGGTGTGAATTGCCCTCCATCTTCCAGTGATGAGAGAGACCTCAAGAATTTTGATGTGGAGCTTAAATGAAGCCTTTAATATTTAAGCAGTTAACAGCACATGAAATGAACTCTTCTATTAAAGACCTCCATCTGCTATGGGTCAGTGAACTTTGTTTTCGTAAGGAACGTTGATCAGCTGGAGGTAGAGGCTGGTGCAAACCATTACTTAGCGTGAACAATAGTTATAGATGTGAATTGTGAAGAAATCTATGCTACCAAAGGAGAGACACTGACAAGAAACATGCCTGTGTCTGACATTTGCATGTTCCAGAAACTGACCTATACCACACAACAAAATCATTTGAGATTATTTGTCTCCCAGTTACAAAAAATAAAATAAAATCAAGTCTGGCTCTTGGCTAACTAAGCAAATACAAAAGAGCTACAGTATAGAGGGAAGAAAATTTTACCTTATAATACGCAAAGTGATAATCATGGCTTAAAAGAACTAATTTGCATCCCTCTTCATTTAAAGAAGTGGAAATAAACATGTGATGAGAGCTGCTTGTGGGACAGATAAGCATCAGCTGATTTTACTTCTGCTTCTGTGTTAGAGTTTTAGACATTCAGTCCTACTGTTTTTAAGGAACTTGCAGCTTTTGGACAGTTCCTCATAGAACTGGAGACTTTTTTAAAAATGTGAAAAGTTCATTCTATTTCTGCAGCAACAGGAATTAGCCTGTATTATTATGAACTTTGAAATCTATGAATTATGAACTTTAGAAATCTCTTTCATTTTAGAGACTGACAACTGAATGGCAATTACATTTTTACATTTTCATTCTGTCACAGTCTGGGGCAAAGGGAAAATTGCCTGAGACATATAAAATAATTAAACTGATACTATAAGGAAGAATGATAACAGCATGCTGTATCTTTCAGCCAGAAAGACCTTTTTTCTAGTGTAAACCGGAGACAAGGTTTATTCCGAGAAAAAAAGAGCGTATTCTCTTACTCAGCTCTGCTCCTTCTTGCTCCCTAACTCCTTCTTACTTAAGTCTGCTCTAGAAACACCAGTCTCAAAACATAAATTCTACAAGCAATATTCAAGTGACAGAGCACTAGGGATGCATTGACTGGAGGAAGGGTCTAAGAATACTTGTTGCAAACCAGTATATCTAAGCTGTAGTTCAAACTAACTAGCTCAGATACTTTCATCACCTCCATACAGGCACTTTTCCAGAGTATAACGGAGGGCTATATAAAGGCAGCTGGCTCGGCTCCAGAGAACACTAAGGCTGTATCTATGCTGCTTTAGGCTTTGCAGTTAGCTTGTATTTTGGCAACACGCTTGCTGTGCAGTAAAGACTTGACCCCAGTCTTCCAGTCTTCTGTCTCTGCCTGCTCAGGAGCACACACAGTTGTTGTCATAATCATATTCAGGCTGGTGTCCTGGTCATCGTTAGCCAGTCCTCCACCTTTTGAACAGAACAAGAAGAAGGAGCTCATTTACATCTTCCTATCTTATGCAGTGCATATAGCAACTGTCAGTCAATTCACCCCGAGTTCGGAAAGGTACAGTCAGTCTTTCTGTTCATAGTAGGATACCTCACAGCTAATGAGTTAATGTGAAATAAGTCTATCTTTTTTTTTTTTTTTTGGCTATTGGATTTTAAACTTTGTCCTCTTGCTACTTGAAGTCTCACAGCATTTCAAACTACCTTTTTTCTTTTTCCTGGGGAGTAGTCATGATCCTGTAGACTCTGTTTCTCTTCTCTTTTTTCTTCTCCCTTGGAGGGATAGAAAAAACTTCTTGTAGTGTGTTACACTGGAGAACAAATGAAGCAGATATGAAGACTTTCTGGAAACAATGTCCAGTTGTCTGATCTGAGTTGGAAAAGTTTGTACAGGGAAGATTTTTAGGGGTGTCTCACAAAGCCTTGTGTGAGAAAAAAGACAAGTCTTCTGGGGTCTCAGTCTGACCTCAGAAAATACTGGTCTCACACTGCTCCTTTTTTAATTTGGTTTGACATAATTTTCTCTTCTTTTTCCCTTTCTCAGATTGATGTAGACTAAGAAAATATATGTAAAATCCTAGAGTTACATATTATATTTAAAACAATGCAAATCTAGGTCTTCGCCTAAAAGCTTTTGGCAGGTACATGAGGTTCATGTAAGCTGAAGCTGTCGGTATAAAGCCTCCTTGCCAAGGCTAGAGATTTGTTGCCAAAAACTGTTGAGTGAACAATGCTGCTTTGGATAGAAAGGAAAAACCAATTTAAAACTTTGTTCCTATGGCTACTTGCCTATTTTATGTTCACATGATCTTTGCTATTGGGATGCTGAGGCATCTGACTGGGTGCTGAAATCTAGTAGGTACTCAAGGATGCTTTAGTCTTACTAATTTTCAAAGAAGGTAGAAAGAAGTCCCTGTGAACCGAGTGCCTATGCTGGCAGGCACAGATGGAAATGAACAAGCTCTGCATGACCTGCTCCTGCCAACTCTAGTTTGAAAAGCATATCAGGCCTTGCTGAGAAGTAGTTTATCACTACACAAAAAACCATGAAGCTGTATTAACCCTCATCCAGATGTCATGCAGGTTGGGAAGCATGCATGTCTCTATGTTCCTGCAGACATAGATTAAGAGGCGTATTTAATACCTATGCCTTAATATATGTAAGAAGGTATTTTTGTTTTAATTTGCTTTTCCCCTGCATACCGTGGTATTGTACTCCGGTGAAATTCTTGGTCTTTGAGAGTTTTGTCTTTCAAACCTCATGATGTAAGAGGGACCTACCATAAGTGGAACCTACTCAGTATCACAGATAATGAGACACAAGACTGCCTAATGATTTATTTCTCCTGCACTGTAAATTCAGGATGCAGTTTGGGCTCAGACATCAGATTCTTCCAAATGATAGATTTCTTAAAGTTCTAATTACATAAAGAGATCAATACGTATGTTTGCTTTATAAAATTAATATTTCACTGTGTTCTTCCAACGCCAGCATCAGATACATGCACCATCTAGTACAAGATTAGAAAAAAATTATAGATTTTTCCCACTTCTCATTTGTTGACACTTCCAAGTATCTTACCTGTTTCTTCTAATTATGGCTATAATGGTTGTTAACATGTATTTTAGCTACAGTTTAATCTGCATTTCAGTGCTTTCCAGTTTATTAGCAGTCATCTCTCACATCTTCTGAAATGTACAGGATGTGGTTTTTGGCTGTGGGACTCAGAAGCTTTTTGCAGCTTTAGAGAAACCGTTAATTTTAGAGGACAGGAGATACTTTCCTTTAGATAACAAATAAATTAATAAATATGTAGACAGAGTGATGTCTTATTAAATTATATTTACTAATACCCAACATTTTAAAAAGCGACATATGCTGAAAGGTTTTATACAATTTACAGAGTGTCAAAATTCCACCTAAAATCACCAGTCTAATGTTTTCTCTTGCTGGGCTCTAAGTATCTTCCTAACTGCCTTATTTAAACATTTTGTATCACTTTTTAGGTGTTTATTTTTCTCTCCTATGACTGGAAACAGGAACATGGATAAAATTCAAGCCAACTGAGGAGTATATACTTAGAATCACATATTTGGAAAAAATTAATTATGGTACATCTAGATGCAATATATTTCAAGAAAGAAATGCTAAACATTGGCTAACTCATCTAGAATGACAAGAAAAGGCAGTGGGCCTTTTTTCCCTAGCTTCATTTGTACTACAGTCTCTTCCTGCTTTGTGTGCATGAGAACATAGGTAACACATTTCAGGGAACAAAATGAAATATTGCTGTAGGAACAGTCTGAATTATGAAGCTTGAATGTAAGGTGAGATCTGAATCAGAGAATCATGAAATAGTTTGGGTTGGAAAGGACCTTTAAACATCATCTAGTACAACATCCCTGCAATGAGCAGGGACATCTTCAACTAGATGAGGTTGCTCAGAGCTCTGTCCAACCTGACATTGAATGTTTCCAAAGATAGGGCACCTACCACCTGTCTGAGCAACCTGTTCCAGTGTTTCACCACCCTCATTGTAAAAAAATTTCTTCCTTATCTAGTCTGAATCTACCCTCTGCCAGTTTAAATTCATTACCCTTTGTCCTATTGAAACAGGCCCTACTAAAAAGCCTGACCCCATCTTACTTACAAGCCCCCTATAAGTACTGAAAGGACACAGTAAGGTCTCCCCAGAGCTTTCTCTTCTCCAGGGTGAACAACCCCAAATCTCTCAGCCCTTCCTGATAGGAGACGTGTTCCAGCCCTCTGATCATTTTTGTGGCCCTCCTCTGGACCCAATCCAACAGGTCCAAGTCCTTCTTATGTTGGAGGCCCCAGAGCTTGACGCAGTACTCCAGGTGGGGTCTCATGAGAGCAGAGTAGAAGGGCAGAATCACCTCCCTTGGCCTGCTGGCCATGCTTCTTTTGATGCAGCCCAGGATACAGTTGGCCTTCTGGGCTACAAGCTCACATTATCAGCGCGTGTCCAGCTTTTCATTCACCAGTACTCCCAAGTCCTTCTCGGCAGGGCTGCTCTCAATCCGTTCATCCCTCAGCTTGAATTGATACTGGTGGTTGCCCTGACCAAGGAGCAGGACCCTGTGCTTGGCCTTGTTGAGCCTCATGAGGTTCACATGGGCCCACTTCTTGAGCTTGTCCAGGTCCCTCTGAATTTCATCCCATTCCTCAGGCATGTCAACCAAACGTGAGGTACGATCAGAACAAAGTAACAGATCAAACGTTAAGGCTCTTGTTTTTCCTCTCTTCTGATTTGTATCTGTTTGATTAAATTCTTACACTCCTTTTCTTTTAACATCTCTTTCTACCTTATTTTAAGTTTTAAATTCCTCTTTTTTTTTTTTTTTCCCCAGAGAATTATTAGATCACTTGGGACTCCCTGGGTTAAACAAACTCTGCCATTTTGAAATTTCTGATTATTCTAGGCTTTCCCCACCATGAGAAAAAAAGAGTGGACTGTAGGAAGCATACAGGAAGGGAACCAACAACTGTTTGGTTGCTAGAAGGAAATAAAGGAGCTTCTGTTGTTTTTAAGTTACTAGTATCTGAGCTGTGAATATTTTTCTAAACTGAGAACTAAGATCTCTTGTGGCTGGCTCATCCCCTGCTATTTTCCTGTTTCACTTCTGAAAGTCACAATCTATCTTGCAAGGATTGATAGCTTACCTGCAAAGACAGGTGCTTCTGTAGGATAAAGGTTGCTACTTAATAAAATGATCTTCTCCTATATTCCTTATATGATGTTGACCTATAAAACATAAATGGCAAATAGCCATATAACAGATTGCGCTGGACACTTGCAGTCCTGCCAAGACCACTGCAGCTGGATCTTTGCTCTTCATCAGAGCATGTAGTCTAATAATTTTAATTTTATTCTTTTAAGTGAAGCATTTTTCCCAGACAATTTACTAAACCAGGCATAAATATTTTTTTCTTTCTTACAACATTGTATTTACACATCCACATAAAATTTTCTGTTCAAACATGGCTTTGTGCTAAGCAGGACAAACTACAGCCTGAATTTTTAGGTTCATGGTGGACCACTCCTTTAGGAAATTGTATATGACTGCCACCTATATTCACACAACTTTTACTGCAAAATCAGAACGTCATACTGAAAAAGCTGTAGACTTACTTCCTGCCATTGGCAATTGTATCACCAGAAACAGCCCAATACTCAAAGGTGATGTGAAAGTATGTATTCCCTAAACCTCTTACTTTTCAAGTTGCCACTGCTTTAAAAAGTTTAAATGTTTGCTTTTGGACCTAACTTGTAATATTATAAAGAGAGAAAAAAAATTAACTTACTGTTCAGGAAATATATATTTTCTTAGATCATTTTAATGTGCAAATAATAAAAAAGGCTGAAATTCATACTGATGTGGTTAATTATTACACTGAAGATACAGTATATATATTTCACATTTTTTTCAGCTTTACATCTGTTTTTTGCATCATTTTTAGTGCTTGATGTACTCTAGTTGTGGATAAGTCTGCAGTAATCTACTCTGACTTTCTTTTCTGCCTTAAAAAAATAGCCTCCTGTTTCCCTTGAAGTGAACAGTTTTTTTCTCTTACCTTCAAATTTGAGGTTCTGGCACCTTTAGTCTAATTTATTTCGTATATGCAACATGGCTTTCTACTCAGAATGAAATGATTATTTTTCCTTTCCTAAACTTCTGGACTTCTGGGGCCATTTATGTTCAAATTACTTTAGAGATGGGGAATCCAGTGGGTTGAGGAGGTTCAGATTACATGGTTTTTGTCTTGTGAAATTTAAGACCTTTTCAACATGTAGTGGTTCCCCAATCCCTTTTAAACAAGGAATGTTAAATATTTTTCATTTGGAGGAAAAAAAAATCAGAAAAACAAAATCACTTTTACCACACACACAGCCACCTGGCTCCTGCAACAGTCAACTAGATGCAAGTGCTGTCTTGTTAATGTTCCTGTTTTGGTATTTTAACATCTCAGGGCTGGAACTTTCAGTCTCTAATCTGCAAAACTCCCATTTTTATTTTTTCCCACTGTTTCCATTATTCTCCCATGACACGATAATTTTGTGTTGCACGTACACTTCTGGTAGGACTGCAGAAAATCAGTCATCTAAACTCGGGTTTGTGGGAATACCCAAACACTTCTCCATGAGCAGTGCAGTTTTCCCATAACCCATCTGATGTTTTTCTACCCTCAGCGAATGGAGGCTTTAGACTTGTAAAGAAGTCCTGTGGGGAAAAAAAGTTATGAATTTTAAGACAAAGGGAAGGTCCTAGTCCAGCAATTCACAACTAGGAAAGTCAGTTTCGGGTGGAATTGTAGCCAGATGGACAAACATCTGCTGAGGAGAGATCGTGAGTCTGAAAGTATAACTGGAAGAAGGTTACCAACAGAGAAGTTCTGTTTGGCAGCTGTCTCAGTTCAATTTTCCTATCACAAAGAGTGGAGAGGAACAAGAAGAGGAAAGCTGGCAATCAGGATCCATGTTTCAATAGACCATGTTTCAATAGTGCTGTATAAATTTACAGAACTCAGAGGAAAGACCCAAGTCAGAAAAACGTGATGTTTAGGAAACCTCTAAGTATTAAGGTCTCTCTTCTGCCTGCCTGGAAACAAGCATATAACATTCTTCATGAGTATTTTGGCTCATTATGCAGGAGACATGCACACTTTAGTGTTCAACTGTCATCTGAGCAGGATATATATAATCAAAGGGTATTCAGAATAACTTCTGTAGTGGGGGTGTCTAGCAAGTTGGGGAAAAAGGGATCTTGAGGGTCCTGCTACGACAGCTTCAGAGTTTGGCTTATGCTAGATCTTTCAGTAACCTGTTAAGTATGGAACTCAGTGTAAAGTGTTTTTATACACAATGGTCAAGAGAAACTGAGGGTTGATGAATGTTACTTACACGTTCATCATTGATGCTCAACTTGTGAGTAGGCACTAAGTTGTACCTTATTGTTAACATCTTCCTTGGATAGTACTAAGACACAGGGAACTACCTGGACTGTGGTCCTGCAAAACAGAAGTGGAGGGAAATAGAAATTAAGAGCATAGACAGAGAATCAAAATACAGAGCTTCAAAAAAATCTCTATCAAAGAAAAAGCAGCTTTGAATAATCAGAAATTTTCCAGCTTAGAAGGCAATTCCCTCAACTTGGAATTTCTGAAGGGAAAAAAGAATAGGTCAGACTTCCTGTCCTCTCTTTCTTACTCCTTTGGTCTATATGGAAGAATGGATTAATCTCACTTCTTTTTACTCCTTGTTGAGACAAATTGTCCTGGTGCATATAGCCCTATGCTTTAAGCACCCTAAAAATTCATCATGAGAACAGATTCCCAAAGTTTCACCCTCTGAAGTGGAAACCAGTGTGCTGAAATGTATCCAAAACAGTAACCAGTGTCATCATCTTGCAGTAAGTAGTGGTTTAGATGGGTCTTACACAGGGTTTTAAGAGCTGTGTTTACATGTAGTTTAAGACATCAGCCATAATGCAGTCAAACAGGGTGAAGAGTACTAATTGCTTGAACATCATTCTATAAGCCTGTATGATGCAGACTATGGGAGCAAATTGCCACAGCTATTGTCAACCTCAGAAAGGCCACTGATTGAAACAGAAGCTTTCATTTACTCTTTTACTTCAGAGACAGTCCCCTAAGGATAAGGTTGAGGCATGTTTTTGAACAATGGAGTCAAGTTTGAATTGCCTGTACCATGGATGACTGCAGAGTTCTAGTTTTTGTTCTGTTGGTCTGGTTCATTCTATCAGCAATAAATGTATTTAAAAGAAAAAGGAGGAAAAGACGGTAACTGCAATCCTAGTTTGCTTCATGAATGAATGAACTTTAAAAATATTTTTATTCCTTTCTGCCTTTGTACCCCTCTTGTTGATCCTGTATGGCAAGGAACATATTTTAAAAAGATAAACATCTCTTTCTGTATTAAAAGTGATCCCTTTCTATCTATTAATCAAAGAAATGGCTTTTTCCTGTGTGTCATGAGACAAAGAGTGTTATGATTTAAAACTCTAGTTAATATAATATAGCAATACATACTTCACTCTACTTAAGGGTTTTTATCAAAGAATGCATTCCTTGCATAATATTTGCTTTTAATAAGTAATAGTCTTATGACCAGTCTGTACTTTCATATGACTATAGTTATTCATCATTGAACTTAGCATCAGATTTTGAACTTGTTTAATAAATAAAAAAATAAGAAGAGCAATAACCAATCAAAGTGGAGGTTTTTGAGTATAGGGAGTATAAGGGAGATTTTTTGTGATACATATTTCTCTTGCTTTTGAGACAGAGAAATATTTCATCTCTCCTTTAGAAAATGCAAGTGTGGACATAATCAACAAGGGTGACTTTTATGCCTCTGAAATATTATGTTTTATTTGAGGCTGGAATTCAAATAGTATTTGCATTATGTGATAATGTATCCTGAAAAGTTTGAAATAGCATCTGAGAGGGCAAAGCAGTTGTTTAAGGATGAGAAAGTTTAGAAAGAAAAAAGGGGTTTATTCCTTTGTTTTCCTTCTTGCAGCTGAGGGAGCTTTCATATATTGCGCAAATGAAAACGTTGTCAAATGCTTGGCTTAAAAAAATCTCTGAAGTACTCCCTAAAACAAACTAAATAGGAAATGATAATCCAAAAATGAAACTAGATATGAAATTTCAGAATCTGACTCAAATTATATTCTGGGATGGAAGCTATTTCAAATGAAGAAAGCCCGGCAAAGAAACAAATAGAAAAAAAGCCCTATAAATAATATACTTAATGATTTGGGACATTTACATAATTTTGCAGAATACACCCCAAATTGTTTGTGCGTGTCTCTAAGAGTGTTTGATCCAGATTCACAGGGGATCTATGCAGTTTTTACATTGCACATATAAAGTGATTTTTCTATCAGATGATGTTGCCAGAATGCTGTTTCCCGGATAATATTTTGCAAAAGCAGCTAGCATTAGGTCACAGTGCACTCTCACTGCATCTTACTCTGCTGGATTAAAGAATGCTTGTTCTTACGGGACAGAATTTCAGAAGTAATCAGTCTTCACTTTTGTCCCATGTTTTCAAGGATGATCTTAGCAGCTACCTGGGCTCTAAAGTGAGTGGTTAGAGCTTTACAACAGTCCTATTGTACCATAAGATTTTTTGTAATCTGGCTCAAAATCTAACAATGGAAATAAATGCGATCACTTCAAAACTCTGGCTTTGTTTAAAAAAGTTTAGCTATTCAGAAAATCTGCTCCCATTGTTGCATGATTTGATTAATGATATGTATAGGCTTAACAATGGCATGCAGATACAACCACAGGCAGATTTAAATATCTGTGCAACGTGCCACATCTGAGCAGTTCCTTGGGATGGAGCATATCTGTAACTTCAAAGTGCATGATTAGTAAATCAGAAGGATTGTTCTTACAGATGAACTGTATAAAAGATGAAATGCTCTGCTGCATGACAAATGTGCTGGATGGAGCAAGGAGTACTGGTGGAAAGCATGCACTATAAGAATACTTAACAGCTCTTGGCCTGAGTGATTCTGAATATTTGCAAAGCATGTAAGTAAATGGTTTTCAAAAGCCCATTTTATGTAAAAATATGGGTCATAACTTGAGCTTATAGTTCTTTACTGACCTTACTTTTTTACATTGTGTTAGATTTCACCTCTTATATCTGTATATATTTCAGTATTTTGCTCAAGGTACATGTGATTTGTTGTTGAGAGTTAGGCTTAACACACAAAATCTTGTCAAAGGAACTTCATTTGTCTACAGTAAGTTCTTTGTCCTTCTGTGATTTATAGAATATAAATTTTGAAAGTGCTGCCAAATTTCTAGCCACAGTTGTACAAACTTAATGTGCTTAGCACTGGTACATCATGCCACTGAAAATATAGACGTTTGCCTATTCCTTGGTGTACCATCTTGTAAGAATATATGACATGACATCTATAAATCTGCTATCAGCTTGATTATGATTTGCAAACATTGATTGAGAAAGAAAGGCTTGCATCTTACTTGCTAAATATAGGGAGACAAGTGTCTTTACCTTATGCATTGGGAGCAACTCATGAAAGCTTGTATACTTTCCATCACTTTTAAAAAGACATCCTCTTGAAATAAAAAGCTTAGCAATTATTGGCCAGCTTCCTCAAATCCTCAGAACTGCATGTCCACTTTCAAGCTATTTGCAAAGCATAGATGTTAGATTGCAACCTCCTGTTAGCTGGCAGTATAATCCTGCTTCAGTCAGTTAAACTTCAAAACACAGTAAAGTGGAATGTGGCTGTATGTTTAGGACAAGGCTTTCCAAATTCAAGTTTATAAAAATCCAACAATCAAGTTAACAATAAATGTCTAATAGTATGTGTAAGAATTGTCTGGATCTTCCATGGTGCAGACTCTATTTACTTCTGCTAATAGGTGGATCTAGAGGTGTCCTAGGTTACATTAATCAATTTGGCAACAATTTGTTGTTCTGACTTTCATGGAGAGTGACCACATTGCACTTTCTTGAAGCCCAGTTTCCTGATTTTGGTAGACAGATAATGGAAACGGGCTTTAATATGCTCTTTGTATTTAGGAAAAGATCCTTCTGAAATAAGTGAGGAACTGTCAGATAGAAGTGTGCTCACTGCCTGTCTGAGAGTCAGGCTGTAATTAGTATTTACAGAACACTTGGAAATCAGTGGATCAAAGTAGTTCAAAGCATTATCATTTGTGCTTAAGGTAAGAACATGTTTGCATATCTCTCTAACCTGCTCAAGGTTATAGTAGATGATGGGCTGGGATTGTAGGCAAAAGTAAACTCCCTTTGGCAGAACGTACAGCAAGGATTAATCTTGCCTTTGCATGGCACCTTCACTCATGCTTGAACTGTTATCATACCAAAGATGACTATGCAGTCCCTTGTCTAGTAGGCACACAATTTCTCTGAGATTTATTCTTAATGATAAGGTGGACAATTTAGAAAAGTGAGAGGAAAAATCCTTGCTGTTGCCTAGGTTACTGCTACAGAAACGCTCAAATTGCTGGGGAAAAAACAGAGAGGGTGCAGAAGTTCCTGCTTTGAGGGAAAGTGCAATTTACACCACGGCAGAGGAGAGCCCAGTAACACTAAGCACATGGACTACATGAAGAAACAAAGACCCTTATTAACCATGTTTTTTAACAGTGGAATTATATTCATCCTGGCCTGCATTTCCAGCAAAATAATGCAGTGGTTTCTGGCTAGACAGGTATTATAAATCAGCCTTATGCTGGATGGCCTAATACAGGTACTGTGATTTCACTTAATGTAGCAACTTGTTATTGAACTTGGAGATCACAATCTATATACCAAAGCCCCACATAATCTTGGGAAATCACTTCATAATTTCTATTCAAGAATCTAATATGTTTTTGTTTTTATGTTAAATAAAAAGTAGACTTAATTATGGAAGAAGCTGCATAAAATAATTAAGTTTTGACATTTCCTTACCTCTGTTCTTTTTCAGGTAAGCGAACACTATTAAACCTAGTGGACTGAGGCGAATTATTCATTTACATGTTTTTATAAGTATTCCACATTATTTTCTTTTTCTTAGTGTAAAATAATGCCCATCAAGAACCCTAAATAAATAAGCAACAAACCAGGCATGTCATGAGCTAGCACAAGTAATAATTCTTTCAGAATTTCTAATTTCTTTCCTTCTGGAGATTTACAGTTTCTGTGCATATGGATTGCCAAAAACAGTGTTTCATCTCCAGTTTGACTTAGTGTTTGGTTTTCTTCCTTTTTTTCAGGTGGCTGGCATTTCCTTATTCTCTGGTACTGATTTCTTGTCATCACTTTGGTTAAAAGTCCTTTAGGAACAGCTCGATGGTGGTCTGGGAAAACTTATTCCAGGTCTTCTTCAGGGCAGGATGAGATTTCTGATCTTTAGATCCAACTACTGAAAATGTTCCACCTTGCGCTCCTTGTGCCAAATGCCCACAACACTGTTAAATGTCACATGTCCCAGTGGGTTCCAGGAGCGTGAGGCTGTCTCTTGGATACTTTGGCCTTTCTTCCACTAGAAGTTAACACTAAGCAATAACTAGGCTTTAAATTGGATCAGGTAGTTAGTGGGGGAGGGTTGCAGAGTTCCAGCTTAGTGGCTTCCCTTTGGCTTTCCGTGTTCAGGAGAAGCAAAATCTCTTGCCTTTTTGGTGAACTTTTTCTTAGGAAGCAATTTTATGTAGTCTTCATCTTCTTGGAGGTCTGTCTTGGAAGGTGAACTTATGGATTCTTTCTCTGCATAGAAAGCACTTAAGCCTGTAATCAGCATTCACCTTTTCTTGACTGAAGAGAGAGGACCAGATGGGAATGGCTGTGATTATTATTGCACATGAAACCAAGATCAAGACTGGCTTTACTTGATCTAATGCATGTGTTTATACATTTCAAAATCAGTTTTCCAGCTTTCTACATAAGAAAATAGCACTTTCCAAACATAAATATTCTAAAAATCACCATGTTGACAAGTGTTCTACTTTTCTATTTCCCAAATCTATAGATTGTCCTCACTGGATGACTGAAAGAGATCGATCCTTATTGTATGATCAACTCTTTCTAATTGCTAAGCCAGGAAATGAAGACTGCTACTTGCACACAGGGTGCCCATGTAGAAAAGGTGAGACAAGGAGGCAGAATGTTACCGCACTCAGTTTCTCATCTATGTATATTTGTACAGCTCCAGTCACAGTCAAGCTTTAATCTATAGTACCTAGACTGTGACAGTGGTAATGTGTTTTATAGAACCTTACTCCATGATAAATCTCATTGAAATCAATTGGAAGCACTAAAAACACAGGAGACCATATAAAAGACCTTAAAAATGATCAAGATGTTATGCATCATTTTTCTGACTCTCTGTTCCAGTACTGTCGTTCTTGGACTGCATTAGCTTTCCTTTGTGGTGAGGTCACTTTAATTACCTACCTTTTTCAGACTTAAAACTAATGAGGTCACTACTCAAATGATATATCTTCTAATTCTGGGAACCACCCGGTCAGCATTTTAATTCAGGAAAACAAGGATGGCAGGAGACGATATAATTTGCTCTTTTTTTTCCTATTTTTTGCTTTATAAAACAGTGATTTTCTGTCTTTAGCTTAGGAGGGTTTCTTTTGGACAACAAGATAGTAAATTCTTCCATTACATCATTAATAGGCATAATCATCATGCTTGTGCTTTTAAAGCTTGGGACAACTGGTCTATAGCCCAGAAAAGGATAAAATTCAATGTGTTGATGTGCATCCTTTGTTTCAGTCATCTTTACTCATTACGCATGTGGCACAGCGCAACCACTAAAGGTTTTTTCCTACCCCCAGTAAAACCAGAGGCATGCTATAGACATTACATGGAGCTGAATTAACAGTGCAGCGATAGGAACAACTTCACTGAAGTAACTAATAAAACGTCTGCTTCATCACTGAAGGGAAGGAAATTCTTCAGTGTAAATTAAAACACGAAGTAAGATATCTAAGTACCCAAAGCAACCACACCCAAAAAAACCTCTTCCTGGTTCCTGTCCATTACTACTTTACTGCTAAGAAATCTTTTTATCTTTCCTCACTGAAATTACTGACTCCATATTTTATTTTAATTTACTTTTGTTATATGAATTTAACTCTGGGGGAAGGTGCCATATTCGCAGCTGCGGAATTCCAGTTTACTGTCTCAGAACAGATGCTGCAGAGCAAAGTTAGTAATGTTGACTTTCCAAATGCTTTAGTCCTGGTTTAAAAGGATGTAAGGTGAAACCAACTCCACTAACAATAAAGTTCAGTTAATGCTAGTGTGGCAGGTTTTTTTGATTAAAAACCAGTTCTAACTGAGAAGATGCTCCACCTTGTAGTTGTCATATGTCATTCAATGACATCTTGTGGTGAACTGCACCAGGAGCTGATTGTCCTACCTTCTGGGCTTCAATACTAGCCTCTGAGACAGCCTGACTTAAAATCCTTTACAAAAACATGATGATTTTATTACTTTTTGTTAATTTTGTTTTCTTCATGGATTCTCTGTCTGACTAATGGTGGGGGATTGACCCTGGCTGGACACCAGGTGCCCACCAAAGCCGTTTCATCACTCTCCCTCCTCAACTGAACAGAGGAGAGAAAATATAATGAAAGGCTCATGAGTTGAAATAAGAGCAGGGAGAGATCACTCACCCATTACTGTCACAGGAAAAACAGACTTGACTTGGGGCAATTAATTTAATTTATTACCAATCAAATCAGAATAGAATAATGAGAAATAAAACCAAATCTTAAAAACACCTTCCCCTCACCCCTCCCTTCTTCCTGGGCTTAACTTCACTCCCAGTGAAGTTCAGAGTAGCACAGGTTGATGGGGAGTGGGGGTTGCAGTCAGTTCATCAGACATTGTCTTTGCTACTCCTTCCTTCTCAGGAGGAGACTCCTCACACTCTTCCTCTGCTCCAGCATGGGGTTCCTCCCATGGGAGACAGTTCTCCAAAAACTTCTCCAACATGAGTCCTTCCCACAGGCTGCAGTTCTTCATGAACTGCTCGAACATGGATGCTTTCCCATGGGGTGCAGTCCTTCAGGAACAGACTGTTCTAGTGCCGGTCCCCCACGCAGTCACAAGTCCTGGCAACAAACCTGCTCCAGCGTGGGCTCCTCTCTCCATGGGTCCACAGGTCCTGCTCCAATGTAGGGTCACAGCCTCCTTCGGGCACCTACCTGCTCTGATATGGGATTCTCCATGGGCTGCAGATGGGTATCTGCTCCACCGTGGACCTCTGTGGACTGCAGGGGAATAGCCTGCCTCACCATGGTCCTCACCACAGGCTGCAGGGAAGTCTCTGCTCCGGTGCCTGGAGCACCTCCTCCCCCTCCTTCTTCACTGACCTTGGTGTCTGCAGTGAAGATGTCATTTCTCTCACATATTCTCACTCCTCTCTTCAGCTGCAGTTGCAGTTGCGTAGCAACTTTTTTTCCCCCTTCTTAAGTATGTTATCATAGAGGTGCTACCACCATTGCTGATGAGTTTGGCCTTGACCAGCAGTGGGTCTGTCTTAGAGTTGGCTGGCATTGGCTCTATCAGACATGGAGGAAGCTTCTAGCAGCTTCTCACAGAAGTTATCCCTGTAGCTTCCCCACTACCAAAACCTTGCTATGCACACCCAATAGAGAAATATATATATCATTTTATTAAAATGAAATAGGAAGTAATTCATTACAATACAACATTTTAAATAATTTTTGAGAATGGTTCTTTATATATTTTATGAAAAGCAAAAAAGTTGCAGGCCATCCTGGCTGAATTGTTCCTCTTAATAAAATGAAAGACATTCTCTTGTACCTCACTAAGTTTATCTTAACAGCTTATACATCTGCAAGGTCTTTTACTATCTTCCTGAATCTGTTGCACTAGGCCACTGAAAAAATGTCTGACCCCTGAGGACACTACCAGTCCTGCCTGTTCCTGCCTAGTCTCTCCTGGGGCCATCCAGGGGCCACCCACACTGCCTGTGGGCCAGAACCTCAATTCATCCCACCATCAAACCCTGCCCCAGCACTGGTCTTGGTGGATGTGAGTCCTGGTTGTAATCATGGTCCTGATCCTCTCCCTTGCTATCCTGGCTAATGGACAGGATTTTCTGGGTGGGCTTACCACCCTGTAAGCAGCTTTGTCTCCAGCCCTGTTTCCAGTACTCTTTCCTGGATGGACCTTGAACCTGTACTCCAACCCTGACTCCATCTCTGTTGTCTGATAACTAGAGACTGTTGGAAACATTCCTTGGATATTTTTCTCCACAGTGTTTTCAGCTTTAGGTGTACCTGCCAGAACTAGTATCAGACCTGACAGAATAAAACACAGTCAATTTGGAAATTTTGCTTTCTGTCAGTACAGCATGCATTTGAATGCGTATTATCTAATGTAAATGTGCTGTGTCACCAGCTGAGTCATCTTACTGCTCAAATCATTTGTATGAACAACATTCCACATAGTGAACCCCATTTATACTGTTACATTCTAAGTAAAGGGCATAAAAAGAGGAGGAAAAAGATCTTCTGTGATTGTATTGTTGCTAGGGAATTTGAGAACTGCTATTTGTATCAGCAAGGCTATGGTGTACAGTTCAGCAAGTAAGTTACTACACCAAATGAACAATTCCTTTTCACATGCTGCATTATGTCAAAGGAAGCAGCATCTGTAATCACTGGTATTAGACATGTTAGAGGTGCAAGGTCGATAATCAAGCTGAACAGTAAGAAAAAAGAACTGATTTGCTCTACTCCAGATTATGATCACACAATTACAGACAGCATCACATGTTTTCATTTGAGATGGTATAAGAAGGGATTAGTCTAATACGTTACAAATTTTAGACCTCACCAAGATGCCCCTAAATGACTACTAGACTATGAATAACTAGATCAGGATATTTCTTTTACTGAAACATGTTTTTACACCAAACATCATAGAAGTGAAGAGTATGTAATCTGGGATGAGGCATGCAATTTGAAGTCAAGAACTAACCTTTTCTTTGTATTCAATAGCAGACATTTCCCATGTTAGATTTCCCCTAATATTAGAAAGGACAAAACCAAATAAAATCTCCATAGAGAAGAAAAAATCCATCCCTACAGTCTATGTGAGTCACAAATCCAGAAAGTGCCTAATAAAGACCTAATTCTTTTACATGTTATCTCCATAATGCCTTACATTTTGAGGTTTTTAAAATGTAACTGCTTATGGATAAATCACCAAGTAAGCTAATAAAAAAAAGACTTCCCCCCCCACCTCCTGTTAAGAATAGTCTGTGAAGCTTAACTTGAGAGTGCATAGATTTTGACAAAAATAACTTACACTTTCTTATTCCTCACCCCCAGGGAGTTTTTACCAATTGAATTTATCTAAGATTTTGAAATGAGAAGGAGGAAAAAACCAACAAACCTTCCAGCTAACAGGATGTTGAGTTTTTGCAGTTCTATTTTTACTTTTAATTGAATTTTAATTGATTGGTGGAAGTGCAATAGAAATAGAAGTCCACTTAACAGAGCAAGTACAGGACCACATTGGCAAGTAAAATATATCACAGTATTTTTGCCAGTGTGTACCTACAGTGACCTGTGGTAAGATCAACATGTATGCTCATTCTCTGGTTTCTTTACCAAGGCTGTCAACAATGGGGATAATTAGGACTAATAGTAATGGTGAGTTCAATTGAATGGATGACATTATAAAGGGAATGATGTACTTAATGACCTTTGGTTGCTAGTGACCCAATGTTTTCTGTCACTTACAGCTCTAATTTTTATCTGCTTACCATTTTCAGTTGAGATGAGCCCATTGAAACCATTTTGTCTTTCTCTGGCGTAATCGATGCCAAAATCTTCAGCAAATAATTTCTCTCTCATGTATATTTTTTAGATGAGAACACATAATTTGCAAAGACATCCCACTTTGAAACAATCCCTTGTGTCTATTCAGAAGGTTTTAATGTGATTAATCAAAGTATCTTTTATTGAATTTAAAGATAGCCTTATAGTCTGAAGAACCTGATTCGAGAGACTAAATAGTTCAGGTTCTTTTTTTTTTTCCTCTCTCTTTTGTTTTTGTTTTTGTTTGAAAGTCTAAGGCAGCAAGACAGAGCCTCTGGATCAAACTGCATCTCCAGAATAATTATCTCCTACTGCCACAGGAATATGCAAAATCCAAACTGAAGACATTCCAAAGCAAGAGATACTGATGCTCAAATATTTTAGTTTCAGGATTTTTTTTTTCTGTTGTGTAACTTAAAGGTGACTTGGCGTGATGAAAGCTACTGCAGAAGAGAAAACAGTGTCTTTATACACTACTAATTGTCCTAGTAGTCTCTTTGGGCAAGAAAAAATGAACAGGTATTTTTCCTTGTTAATGTTCACCATGCTACTCCATTATTATCATATATAATTCCTGTAACTTTCATTAGTACAAAAGGGAAATCAGAGATTAGGACAACACAGGTGCTCCAAACAGCTGTAACAAAGGTACTTGTGCATAATAAAGTGGACGATGTGCTTGATTACTAGTGGCCATTACTGGCCAAACCTAAGTGATATAAAAGAAAATCCTTCTAACAGAGACTCAACACAAAAAGAGATGGTGCCTAATTCAAACAGGTTCTATTCAAAGCAGTCACTGAGGGATGTTATAAAACAGCTGACTAGACATAGTGAGCAGAGGAAAGGAAGTAATGGATAAACACTTTTAATGCGAAGACCCAAAGTCATCATCTGCTAAGTGAATCAGAATTAGTTGTGTCGTCACAGTTTGAATATACCTATTTGTAGCATCTTTTCCCCTCTTTCACAAATAGCCATAAACAGATCAAAAAGTCTTCAGTTGCATACATGTCATAACTGTATCCATGTATCCATTAAAAAATATTTTCTTAATGTTTTGTAACTGGGAGTTGTATTACTTTCTTGCACTTGTCAAAAATGTGACACAAAGTAGTTTCTGCTCTGTGACTGAATGCATATACAAATATTGCTTGCAAAAATCTTACCCGTATTGCTTGCTATGAGCAATAAAAGATATGCCATTCCATTAACTTTTTCTGGAAATGAAATGTCAAAAATATACATTTCACAGAAAGCAAGCACAAGACCTCTACAGCTACAGTAAAGAGACATTTAAATGTATGTCTTAATTATTTTTCATTGCCTACCCAACTTTGATTACACATTCTAGCCTTTGAATCAATAGGCTTCTAGAACAAGATGAATATTTTTGTATATAAGTGCACTATTGAGGGATATATTCACCATTTAATATAAATAATGGGCCCAGTTTTCAACGAGCTGTATAAATGGATGTAGGGCTTTCAGTCTTGCTGTCTTAAGCTACATATAGAGCTGCAGTTAAATTAAAATGCACAGACTTGTAGTGGTGTCCAAATGCAAAGAGGGTTCAGGCTTGTGTCACACAAGGCAACACTGAAGGTGGGGAGGGCAGTGGGAGCTGGCCCTAGGGCTGACTCCAACTTTTCTGCCAAGAGCTCATTATCTCCCTGAGGCTCATTAGCTTAGGAATAACACTGAATAAAAGCAGGTGGAGTCCATTTGGATCTGAGCTAATACATCTCTGAGTTAAACTGAATTGCCTGGGAATTGCAGTGCCTCAGGAAACTCCCTCTTAAGAGCCTTTCCCTCAAACAAGATGTTTGGAAGTGAGTGGACCTAGAAGACAGCTGGCATCCTGGGAAAAAAATCTATTCTTTTTGGTACCTCACTTTGGACCTAATAAAGCTTGGAGTTCACTGCAGGTATACAAAATTGTTCAGAACTGGGACAGGATTTAAACCCAAAGCTGTAATGATGAGTCAATGTGTTTTTAATATGTGAAGTTTACCTTTTTAATTTTTATTCCATCTAGCTTATTGATGTATAACATTATCAGTTCTTCAAAAGCTTCTTCCAGTGGCAAAATTCCCATTAGTTTGAAGAAGAGATTTTTTTGATGAAGATGCCATAAGCAAGCAGTGCTTGTCCATCCAACAGGCTGATGAGTATGTTTAAATTCTAATTGATATGTATACTGAGATATGTGGTTATTTGCAAGCAAGCCATCTCTGTATGCCTAGGCTGCTATGAAACCTCACAGAAAATTAAACAGAAACTGGGCTCTGAGCCCAGGAAAACCAAACCACTGCTGCCAAAAAAAAATATACCGAAACACTATACATCTGACATAACACTAAGTAGTCTCATTTGTGTTTGCAAAAATCCATTCTTAGCAATGTTGGTTTTTTAGCTTCCTCGGACTGATTCTGCTTGTAAGAAAGCACGTAAGCCTTTCCTGTAAGTTGTCCTGCACTGTTCCAGTGCTCAGGCCTGCAAAACCAGCATATTATACTTACTTATCTTTTGCTTATGAAATATACATAAAATCATGTCCCTGTCCTTGAAAAATGACTTAGTTTAAATGCCCACACTGCGATCCCTCAGAAGAAAATGAACATCAGGCACTACACATAGTTCAGTCCCTTCTCCCAAAGGGAGGATCCCAAACCTGTGTTATCTTTTCTTGAGGTGCAAATGATTTCTTAGTTCAATAGTGGGTAAGGCCAGCTGCAGGCACTGCCAAGGTTGTACAGGAAAGATCATGCTTTGAGTTTCATTCAGTAAATAATTATGCTCCTTTTGCATGGTTTCTTTGAGGCCTTTGATCACAAAAATGAAGGCTGTGGTTGTCTCTATTCATTTAGGTTTTTTCTCTCCTGTTTACAAATGACTGACTCACCACTGTGTGATCCTGAGGGGTACACAATCCAACAATGGAGTGAATCAGCCAAAACAGAGTCATGTCCTGCTTTAAAAGAGCAGATTGTGCATATTCAGAAACACCTCAGCTTCAAAAAGTAAAATGCTTACATTGCTTAATATCAGAGCCACAGGGAAAGGAATTTGCCTTGTGATAAAAAGCTGGTGCCACACACTTCAGTAAGGATTTTTATCTTTTATCCTATATTATCTGCAAGCTACTGAGAAGTCTAGCAGGAAGCAGATATTTTCAGGTACATTTGAATATATGGAAACCTGACATAGTCTGTCACAGAGTGTGAAATCAGATTAAATGGAAATACTAAGTTATGGTGTGGCGGTGGAGGGTGCTGAACACAGAACAATATTATTTTAAGCAGTGTTGGTGTTATGCAGGTAGCAGGTCATATTTGGTAAGGTTTGAATTTAGAGGAAGAAAATGTAGTTTTATTTGTGATAAAGCTGTTTATTTCTTGTTTCGTCTCATTTGGACATCATGAAGGATTTTGAAGTCTTTCTATAGCCAAAACAGAACACTGAATGTGTAAACCTGAAATTTCTTACTCATTTCACACAGTTTTAGTTTAAAGTTCTCCTTTCTTTTTGCCTGATAGTAACATTTGCAAGAGTTTCTTTTTTAAGTTACTTTTTTTTTTTTCAGTGGCATAAAGTGGAGAAATCAACTACGGATCAGTTGACCAGTGGTTTATTGGTATCTAGCTGGAACAGGATAGAAATAACAACTTTCAAACAGGGTATTAAAACCTGATAGGGTAGAAGCATAATGCCAAATAAATATAGCACAGTATAGCCTTAATTTCCCTAATGTCTTGCACTATATTGTCGATTAATATATGAATGTTAAGTGAACACAAGTTACTGTAAAATGCTGCTTATCACAATATGATAAAAGTGATCCCAGTTTAAAGAACTGGACCAACAGGCCCAGCTTAAAACGATTGGTTTTGGAAGCCTTGCACCTTCTAGAATTATACATAGGACAATAAGCATGTATTTAATAGAGAATGGTCATACAGGCTGAAGAAAAAAAAATTCCGTCCTTTAAAGGAAGAAGAGGAAACTCTTCTGCAGCTTATGTATTCTACTTCAAAGTCCATATTCATGCTCGTAAATGGGTGCTTTTGTATACAAGCTTTTGTAAAAAAACTGGAAGGATGACACCTGAAAATGAATTCCTGAACATTTCTGGTATGACTACATGAAGTTTAGTGACCTAAATGAATCTTACTGTAACTTCTTAGGAAAAAAAAACAGCTTAAAAATGTTCACTTGAAGACTCTGGATGAGCTATCTCCAATTAAATCCACTGGCCAATGCCAAAATTATCATTCAGCTTTATACCTTGACATTCCTCCTGGAATGAAGGATGGTTATTAAGGGAGTTAAAAGAGCAGAAAATGCATTAAACCAGGATTTTTTACAGTGTCATCTACACCAAATACACTTAATGAAGCCACAGGACACTTCTGTAGCAATTTCTAAACTTCTGCCTTTACAGTGCCTGCCAGCACTTGGAGACTGTCATTCACCTTTATATGCCTTTTCTTCATTACATATGAAGCCTTTTTTTTCCCTCTTTCTTTTTAAAACTAGGAATATGAAGAATTAGCTTACTGAGTATTTTAAGAAAAATGTAAAAATACAATACAATGAATTGGTAGTGGGGTGCTGCTGTTTTTTGACTTTTCATGAACATCCAGGGACCTCAACCAAGCAGTATGACAAGCACAAGCAAAACTAGCCCCCATCATGAAGAACTTGCAATCACAGCCAAGAGCCGGCAGATATTGCAGGCAAACAGATGAAGAAAGGGCTTGTGGAAGAAGTTGTGAAATGATCTTGGCTAAAGCAAGTGCCACTCCAATTACCCGGAGACAGTGAAACAAAAGCAGCAGTTCTCATTTATCAGGCCGTTTCTATGTAAAAGCGTGAGCAGGGCTTTTCTGGAGCATATCCAATCTTCTCTGGTTAAGAAGTCTGGAGGAGTCATATGCTGTTTCTGAGCTGCCCCCTGAAAAGCTGCCTGTCCTGTGTTGTCCATCCTCCCCCCCACAGGATCGCCTCACCTCTGGGCTGAGCTGCAGCCCTCAGCACATCCGGCAGCCTCTCCTAATCCAGGCCTGGATCCAGAAGACTCACTTTCCCTGCTCCCTCCTAGGGAACAGGATGAGATTGAAGGGTCATGTCGCCTGCACACAAGTGCTTTGCAAGTCAGTTGCTTCAGTGGACTAATCTTGCATTATTTAATTGTGATCAAGCAATCAGTCAGTATTCCAGGTTTCCAAATCTGTTTTATATTTTGTCAAGCAGAGACAATGCTTTAGGATGAGCTGCAAGGTCTTTCTGTTAAACTAGTAAAGGTTATCTGAGGACATCCACTAGATACTTTCACAGATTTTAACCATGGCTGAATTAGTTTGTGAGGCCATACTTGCTTATTTCGGATACAAGGACAATACTCATTTTCAGCACCTTGGGCTACCAGGTAGTACGATACAGCCAGACGCATTAAGAGAGCAACCAGGGGTCCCAGATTCTAATGTCTCCAGAATTGTTGCACTGAGAATCCCAATAAAAGTTGTGTTTTGATTGAATTTTTTTTTGTTATTGGCCAACTGCTATGGGTATCTCCTGTTGAGCACTTATTGTTGCTGCTGGTTGCTCAGTGTGGTGTTGTCTGTCTTTTCTAGTTGCTAGCTACCGTTTGTGACTAACCTGCTCAGAGAAGGATTTACTAGTAAATTTGTTTCTTTGTGCAGCTGCAAATCACAAGCACTCTTCTCAAAAACCTGAACAGCTCCTCTTTTTTATCTTACAAATAGACACTCTGGTGTGTCTCTGTGAAACTGCCTTTTGCAGGGATTCTTTGGCAGCAGATGTAAAATCCCTTCCATGAATTCTACCTTGCAAATCTGTGTTTCTGGCTATTGGATTACATAGCATAGTCTAAAAGATCTAATTTCCCAAAACCTTGTGGAAGTGTTGCAGTTTTTCTTGTAGAGTACGAATCGGGTTTTCTCTGCCTTTATGTATTTAACTCATCTCCTGTCATTTTTAGCAGCATTTTCTACAGTGGTAGAAAAGTGAATGTAGATTACAGCATTATGGGGTCCCAAAAATCAGACAATATCTCTCCTTGTTGTTTTATCCCAGTGGCAACAGGCTTCGAAAGAAAAGAGTAAATTGCAGTTCTGAAGTAGCCTGGCCCATTCTTTGGCCTGGTTTGCTGAACTACCAATGCCTCCTCCATCTTCTGCTCTCTACAAACATTTCTTCCTGTGAATATGTACTTACATTTCTTCTTCTTTTTTTTTTTTTTAAATAAATCATTTAGCCCAGTCCAGTGATACACACTCTGTGTGAGCTGAAAAGATCCATTCCTTTTTCTTTTTGAACACTGTAGTTGGGGCCACCTTTCAGCCGAATCCCTCAGGCACTTCTGGCAGCAACCTGAGTTGCCTAGTCTTACTGCCTCTGGCCAGTGCATTGCATTCAGTTTCTACGTCTCCTCAGCACTCTTGATAGGGCTCTGTCTCTGAAGAGGCATAATTCAGACACAATTCTGTCACTCTGCTTTGTAACATTTGCCTAGATTGAATTAGCGTCTCTGCAGGTGGTCTGTCTCCAACTGCACTGTAATGAAATGGAAAGGGACTGAAAGCAACTGAGCACACTAATAATTTTTCAGGGGAACCAGCGAGGCCAAAGTACTCTCTGTAAATAGTAAAGCTCGCTCAAAAAATCCCCGTCACAAAGGCATTATTCTATCAAAATCTTTCGCCCTACCATTTGATGGAACTACTAGTAGCAATCTGTGTGTGTTCAGACTGGTTCTTCTACCCAGTCTCTTCTTGGAGTGTGTAAGTAATGAATAACTGAATTTTCATCAAGATCAGGAAAAAAAAATTGGAACACTTCACTGCCTCATACTGTAGGCATTTTTATATTTTTTCCCATTAGCTTGTACCTCTCTCATTAAGCTATTGAAAACACCCGAGCTATTGTAAGCACCTGACTTTATCTTAGTCTAAAAATGTCTTCCTGCCACTCAGTGAAAGTGAAAAATAAAAGTTATTTTAAAGCCCTTTGAACACATTTTTGAAGCAGTTTAAAGTGAATTTAAAGAGCTCCATAATGTTACTTTTTAAATTAAAAGATACATTATGGCAGAAAAATGAACTCCTTAACCAAAATTCTATGTGAAATCTTAAACATAAGAAGTATAACTTGACTTTAAATAAAAGTACACCAGTATCATAGAGTAAATGGGTTCGGTTAATAAGTCTTCCTCTGGGCAGAGTATGACCAGAAGACCCAGAAGATGAATGGCTAGATCTCCAATATTTTACTTTTCTCTCCGTTGAATTGCTACTTATTTACTATTTATTTTAAAACACGAAAGAAGAAATTATTAGATTCTTCATAAGTATTTGCTACTTTAAACACTGAACTACCTGAAAGCTTCAGAAACATGTATTTTTACAGGAAACCTTTGCAATGATTTGTCATCTCCATTTTACAGATAAATTCCTAAAGAAGAGACAATATTAAAGGCTTGGTTCTGTTTACTGAACACAGGCTTTTAGAAGAATCCAAGGCTATCCAAGGCATCCACATTAGGGTAAAAAACCCAACATATGCCTGTCTGGACTTGTGGTTCAGGCCTCAGATATTTTAAGGAGCATTAAATGTGTATGGAGAACTGAAACTCATCCCCAAGTGTCCTTTAATTTGAGCTGCTAACCTGAGAAATACCTATGACCCAATTTTTACAGAGCAGTTTAACATATTAGCACTTAATTTGTGCACATTATGGCTTCTGTTGGTGCTAGTTGCAGGTATGAGTACCATGACCCAGGTCCTTGAGGCTTCCAAGTGGGCATCCAGAAGCTGTCACCCATGAGCATGCTGGTCTTTGAGCTAGACCCCAGCTGCTCCTTTGACAGCAGCAGACTAAAGATGTGTTTCTCAGGACTCTGGTTAAGAGTCTCCCAGACCCAGAAACACCTGAGGTCTGCAGGTTGGGCTTTATGAGGCTTATCAAGAAACAGCTTGACTGAGTCACTGCCCAGCAGCTCAGCCTCCCTGAACCACACGTTTAAGTGCTGTTAGAACATGAGAACTGCTCTTGCCCTGTTTGCAGAAGCACATTTCTTAGGTCTCCTCAGAAAACCTCATGAAAGACAGTTACTGCTACAACCCTGAGGGCACCACGAGCTCTGACGATCCTTACCCACTCTCTGGGGTGCTCCCCAGCCGGTCCATGGCCCAGGACCCCATGTCACTCCCCAGGGCCATCAGCCTCTGCCCCAGTGCTGCCTCAGCAGGGCCAGTTTCCAGCTGCCCACAGCCTTGCCCTGCCCGGCCATGGGCCCCGCTAAGCCAGGCTCCAGCCTGCGACTGGCTTCCTGGCTCAGCCTTGGACCTGACCCATCCACATGGACCTGCCCAGCTGTGTCTGACCCTAGTTCCCCAGCATCCTGTCCCTTGCTGTGCCCTGACAGACACAGAGTAAAACAGAGCATCTGGCAGATCTGAGCAATAAGATGCTCGGTTGGTTGATTTTGTTGTTGGTTTCCTGATTTTACACAGCCTGAGTTTTGTTCAGCTCAAGACAATAATTAATCCATTTTCTTGCCACATAAATGCCATCCAGAAAAATAGGAATACTGAGGTGTGCACAATAAGCATACTGAAAGCTAGTATCTGCTACATATTAGAACTAAGGTGCTTTCTGGTATGGGTGTGTCCTGTCTCATCAGATGAAACAACCAGCCTTTTCATGGCATCATTAGTACAGGAACAATTAAACAATGGAGGAGTGCGCATGTACACATAAGCGTGATTTAAGACATCAATTTGTAATTCTTCACAAAGGATAGTGCATTTAAGCTGTGTATCTTTAGCGTGTGTTCTCCAAGCACCAAGTTACCATGTGCAAAGTGTGTGCATGGGGGAAACAGCCTTTTTCGGTTGTCCAGTAAAAGACCCGATCACTTTCACTTTCTATTTTAAAGGGAAGGCATCTGTTCCAAAGGCACCTCAAGGCTGTCAAACCCAGAGGAGATCCTCAAAGATACTTCCCTACAGTTCAAAATGAAACATCTAACTTTGCAAAAAGGAGCTGGACGTAAGAAATGCACCCGTCCTTAATAGCTCCCGTTGGCTGCCTGCTTAGCGTGCTGCCTCTCCGCAGCTCCCCTTCAGAGGTTCAGTTCCCTGATTCTATAGGGGAGTGGGTGAACGTGTATAAGAAGCTGTGAAGCCTTGCACTGGAGTCAGGATGCTGAAATGTTACATGACATGAAATTATATTGTGATGTTTAAATTCCACCAGTAAATTTACGGCACACAGATTCCTTTCTGAGAGCTAAACAGGCCCATTGAACACCTGAGTGAGCCTTAGAGTAAAACATGCTGTAATACAGTCCAACCAATACTGCCTGACAGTGCGCTGTCAGACATCCTTACTTTGTCTTGTCTAACTAAAAAATATGATAATCTTTGAAATAATGTCTCACTAAATAAATTTTTATGAACGCAAAATAATCGATGGAGGAGTACCAGACACTAAACTTATCATCTTAGTCAAGAGAGTGGAGATAGTTGCTCTGCAGACTTCATGCTTATGTCTGATTATCGATAGGCATATACATGGTGCAGAGTTTGGGACATTTTATGAAGGTGAAATTTTGTGGTTTAATTAAAATTTTTATTGAAGGATTTTTTCCATTCTACAGCAAATGAACAAATTTCCACAAATGGCAGTAAAGATTGATGTAGTACCCCTACTAGTTTAAATGATAGGATGTTGAAGTCCCAGGGAGTAAGGACAAACAGGGCTTGGGGCTACTGGAGGCAGAGGGTGTCCCACGCTGCATCACATAGGGCACAGGCTGCTTCAGATACTGCTAATGAAGAAAGGATGGGGCAGGAAGGGTTGTGGTCAACGTATGTACCACTTGCACATTATGCTTCTGTAATTCTCATTGCAAGATTGTAATTAATCATCAGGCCTTATTACAAATGTTTCCTTAATTCAAGATGTAGCCATTTTCAAAGGGAGATGTCAAATTTCACCTCCAGGGTTCTCAGGGTTGTAACCTGTGTTTGATCAGTAGTCATTTTGAGGGTGTCAGCTCTCTGCTCCCTGGATGTCATTTATGTCTTCAATTTTTATTTTATTTTTTTCTGCTTAAGCTCCCTATGGCATCATCTTTCAAATTTTTTTCAGTAGCTTTTTTCATGTTTCTTGCCTGCATCTCTCAGGCTTCCAGAGCACCAACAGAGAAACTAACAGCTAAATGACATCCAGGGCAGCGTGTATGTTTAGGGAGAGAGTGAGGAGGTCTGATAACGCTTGGTACAAAGGGATTTTTCCTTTCACAGAATGGTAGGACACAATGCACATATCTTCCTCTGAGATACGTGGGCTTCAAAGAGTTATTTTAATGCTAGCAAAAATGCTTGTATAACTAAAACCTTACATTTTCTTTACAATAGTAAAAATTTGCTCTGAAACGCAAAACTGCTTTCGAGCATGCCAGCTTCTTTGTGCTGAAGCTTTTAAAGGACGAACTGCAGCACCGATTGCTTTCATGCTAATGATTGCTACAAGGACGGACTTAATTTTGTGATTCATAAATATCATTAAACTCTAATTTATAAACATGATCCTTTCAAGATATGAAGTGCCCAATCAGGCCAAAGCAATTAGAATTTCTACACTGTTGTATTCTTAGTATAAATTCATTATGTCTGTCTGCACATTCTCCATCTTATGGTTGCCATTAGACTGTATTAATGAGAACATGACACTGAGCCAATCTTAGCAACAGCAGCTGTACCAACAAAATGCTCTCCTGAGGAATATTGATTTCCCTTCTTGGATGTACTTAAACAAAGGCTGGTATTGCAGACATCTTAACCTGCTTGTGCTTTAGTCTTGTGGACATTACTACATCCTTGCCTTTTATTTATGTAAGAAAATTATTCAGCACTTTGACAGAGGTGTGGTCTGAGATGCATAGCCTTAATAGTTTATTTGATAGTAGCTAACACATGGACATAAGCAGGATTAACCATTTTCCAAAAATACATTTTTCTAAACTGGCTATTTAAAAGATTACATTTTTGACATTAAAAAAATAAAACAAAATATGAAGCAATGGAGGGGAGGAAAGGAGAGCACAAAACACAGAATATTTCTGAACTCCTGGAGGTGGAAATTTGTCTTTTTCTTGTTAAAAATGTGTGGCATTTCTGTAAAAGCTTCAGAGAGGAGACCAAAATGGCTGCTTGGGTTTCTCTGTGCTTACTGCAGGAGACGCTCTGTCACTTGTGCCTGTGTTTAAAGATCGCTGGAGAGCTGGGCAAATACAGCAGAGCAAAACTTTGTAACTCTTCTTGAAAATACAGTCCATGCATTTGTCTTCCTGGCATTTGTAACACTCTGTGTACCATGTGAGCATGTATTGTTTTATTTGATAATAACTTCATGAGACTGAAAAGTACCCTGAATGTCAATGTGAAATAAATATCTGTTCTTTAGAAGCCTGATGTGCTTCTACACAGGCATTGACAGGTAAGAGCGAATTACTCAGCATATGAAAAGCAGTTCCAGAGATGTTCTGAAGGGGAGGTGTCATCAGAGTAGGGGCACTGTTTATTAAAATTTAAGAAAAAGTTGGGGCTTCTTACTGAACTAAAAAAGGACCAAAGTTCAAATTCATAATTAAAATGTGTAGCAAGGATCGGATTGAGGAGTGGCTGCCAAAGCAAACAGCAAGGGTGATAAACTTGGGCTACATTGTGTAGCTGCAGCAGGGACATTCTTGTTGCATTTTTTTTTTGCTGAATTGCTGTTGTCCAAAGAGTTCCACTTGAGCTCTCTGGCAGCAGGTTAAATATATGGTCAGCAGGAACACCACTGCTAGAGGGAGGGCATGAAGAAAGCTGTGGCATCTGCCAAATGTGCGGCTGGACAAGATGGAGATGCCGAGGACAAAGTGTAGGACAAATGTCTTTGCCACGGATTAAAGTTACATGCTCAGGACTTCAGCACAGGTAGCACAGATTCAAAGGAGCTGCTCAAGTGATGGAAGCTCACGATTAGGTTCATGGTGGTTGCTGTTCATTTTATATCTTTGCTTTTTATTTTGTTAAAGAATGCTTGTTTCTAACCAGAGGCTGCGGTTAATTGTTGGGTAGAGAGGATGAGGGTTTCTTGCCCTGGCAGCTGCACGCTGGGTCGAGTGGAGCCTTCTGGAGGAAATGCGAGACTGACCCTCCAAAAGGAGCAACTGTGCATAGCTGAGGGGCACCCTTGCTGACAGTGAAGTAGGGCAGGCAGAGCATGTGAAAGACAACAAAGAACTAAGGGCCTGCAGCACAGCAGACAGTGGAAGACAGCTGGGAAAAATAGGGAGCAGAAAAAGCCAAGCCCCAGGGGTCATGAGATTTTTTTCCCCAGAGACCCAGAGGGGACTGTGCAAACTTCAGTACTGTGCAAATCTCAGTCTTGGCCAAAAAGCAACTGAGTTATTGAACTAAGATCAGGCCTAGAGCCAAAGGATCTCACTACAAGAACACAGTACATGGGGGGTGGGGAGGACACGACTAATTTAGAAAACATTTTTATTTATAATGTGTCTCATTCTGAACTTTCTCTGTTTTAAAAAGTTTATTCTTGTCCATGTTGTGATGCAGCCTAGCTCTAGAGCTTGCAAAGCACAGCATGGCTCTGGGGGCACTTGCTCTGAGAAATAGGTGCTGACAGAACCACCTCAGGATACTGGCAAACTTGGGGTCCCTTCAAAGCTATGCGATTCTTAGTGACATCCTAATAGGTTGCCTTCTCCTTCAGAAGAAGAAGGATATCAAATGAAGAAACAAAACATTAATTTTATTAAGGTTCTAAGTGCACATTACTGGGCTTACCAATTGTTACTAATTCAGGCATGTGATTACTTAGCTTTGATACAAAACTTGATAGCTTTTTCTTCTTCTTCATGTGTTTCCTCCTGCAGTTTCTTCTGCATAACTTTCTCAATCTCCTATCAGTACATGATAGATATACCTATTTAACATAGAGGTTCAGGTTTGTTTTTTAAATAGTGGCCTTCTGGTGATGATTTGAGTCTGGACGTGTTTCTACTTTCTATAAATATCTGGGCCAAGGTCTATTGATGCCACTGTGCTTTCATTTACAATGTAGAAATTTATTATTCTGAAAATTCAGCAACGGAAGGCAGTATATGATAATTGTAATTATTTTTTATTAATGAATAAAATACTGGCTCTGACATTAGATATTGAGTTGTCAAGAGCTAGTTTATATTTCAAGAGCCTTCTGAATTTTTTTCCAGTAAAGTACTTTTAATGTTAAACACTGACTCCACAACTTTTTCTTTATAATGAGCTACAATATACAATAGATACTCATGTGATGTCTTGTGTTTTCCTGCCTGTTTGGTCACAGAATAGCTCTTGGGAATTATTTCTTTACAGTTTTCAGTGCATGATTTTCTGCAGTTTTCCTAAGTTTGGTTTAGTTGTTTGCTCCCTGAGCCACATAGATGATTAAATGTAGTGTACACATCATTCTCAGTTTTGAGAAAAGCATAAAGAGATAGGTCTATTATGAAGATTAAAGAGGCAAATACAGGTAGTAGTAAACGTAGCTGGTGGCTCTGTTAGATTTCATGAGGTGGAAGTAAAGTCTTATGAATTACAGAGATGAATTTGCAGTAATTTCGAAGAGGCACAATACATGTTTGCCAGCCTATTTACCCAAATATCTGTGCAGAAAACTGAAAACCAAACAAAACCTTCAGATAATGCCAACAACCCTTATGAGGTCATTCTTTCCACAGCAATTAATGAGATGGCTGACCATTGGAAGGGGTTAGCATGACATAATGACATGTCTTGGGCCATTAAGTAAATCCAACGGTAAATGGATGTTAGCTAGTTGGGCTTTCTGATTGATGAGCTCTGGGCTCCATCTCTGCTAGCATGGTGAACCCAGAAGAAGACATGACGTATGGCAGGGACATCTGAGAGACCCTGGGTGCATCATGGTTTGTTAAAACACATACTCCTTGCCGGTTTACCCGCACTTCAGATTCCAAACCACGCCCAGTTGGGAAGGGCCAAAAAATGCATTGTGATCTCTGAATTAGCATTTCCATAAAGAATGAACCCTAAAGTAAAATTAGCTGAAGTAAAGACCCTAAAATATTCCAATAACTAGTTTTCCCTGTACTACAAACCTTTAGGTCTTTTCATTCTCCCTGCTTACCAGTGAGATGAGTCTTTACAAGATCATCCCTCTCAAAGCAGGGGGTATACCTGTGTATTCTGAAGTCATTACTATACCTTTTCAAGGACATTCCACATAACAACAGATTGGGAATATTACCTGAAATATATTCCATTTTTCAGCCATGACAAAATTCCTGAATAATCTATTTCTGCACCTATAATCTGTACTCTTCAAGAAATCAATACTTTTCATTACGGAGGACTCATTAATTCCTTTTAATAAAAATGTTCAGAAATGTATCATAGAGTTTTACTTGAAGAAAATTAAAATGTGTCATTGCATCCCTTCAGATCTCTGTGAATCCAGCTTGCTAGTCCTATGATGGACTTCTTAGGCAACTCTGAGAGCTGACACTGTTAGTCATTTCAGTGAAAAAACTGCGTCTGTTCCAGCTTTTACCTTCTCCAGCATTTAAATATACAGTAAAATATTTAAGAACATTATACTGAAGAAAATTATTGTGATGCTGTTATTTTCATTAGAGTACTTTGTGTTCTGGAGCATGTTTTGGATGTTTCTACACATCAAAAGCAAGAACTCCACAGTAGCTCTCATTTTACTTTGGAAAAATATGAATTTGGTCTTATGAAAATTTGAAAGGGTTGTCTGTTCTGGAGACTATTTATACACATAATCAACTCTCTGTATCACTCCACAGTCAGTTCATTTTTTTCTCTTTCTTTTCCCAATCCTTCCTTGTTCTCTATCCAAATATAGCCAATCTGCCTGTGAATAATCTCAATTCTGTAGGCTGCTAAACCACTTGCTTCTTCTCCACTTAAAACTGCATATGTCTATAAATACTGATTTTTATTTCTGTGCTTTGGAGTTGCCATACTGGACCAGATATGTGTGAATGGCCCATTTTAGATAACTACCAGCATTAGACACTTCGGAAGACAGGAATCCCTTGGCATACAGGCAGAGCATAGGTCATCTGCCCCTCCCCTCCCTGTTAAAATTTGGCAGGCCCTTTCCAGTGGTTAGAAAAGGGAGTATGTCCAAAGGCAAAACATGAAAACACTTTTTACCTTTCACATATACTCACTCTAGTAATGTGTGTATATATAAACACCCTAAGAGCTTGAAATCATATGGGGTATGCTACTCATATTCTTTTTTGTCTTGCAAAAAATACATTCTATGTTTCTAGTATATATTGTCAAAAATATAGACTGGTACATGGAATTCTTCCATATTTTTAGACCTGTGATAACAACAGTTATTTTGTTTTTCACAGGAAAATGTGATTGCTCCTCTTCAAATAAAGCTCAAAGCTTTCTTTCGAGGTCTGATAAATCAGTATATTGGGATGTTCATCCCCTTCTCTGTCAAACAGATTCTCACCTCTAGTCATAAGTCTTCTGTCATAAATACCATCCCATGGTGAATAAAAATAAAGACATCTATGTATATGTCTGGATAGGAGAAATACTTGTGTATGGGGTTTAGTGAAATCAATTTCCTACATTTTCTATTTCTGATATGTCATATCTAATCTGGCTTTGTCTGCAATTCCTTGCAGTTTCTATATTAATAGTATAGCTTTTATAAAGGTTTGGCGGCAGAGAAAGAGGATGGGTGATGTTTAGAGGGAATTGTGAGTAGTGGGAGAGACTGGTTGTATCCTTGGGAAGAGCTTTTCAGATGACAGGGTGCAAGGAGTGAGAACTGAGTCAGCTATTTGCCCTACAGAGAAAAAAAAAAAAAAAAGATGCAGACAGATGCATGTAAAAAATTTGGCCGTATCACAACAGTTCATTCATGTTTCTGATAACAAAGTTACAAATATCTCTGACAACTCAGTGGCTTTCTATCTCTTGTGATTTTTAGACCACTGGATTTTTTCCAAGACTTTTTTTTTTTTAATATCTTTTCTAAGTGAACCATTTAAAACATCAGAAACATAGATTGCTGTATAGCATCCTGCAACTTTCAATTTGTTAGTCATGTCTCATGGTCTTCTTCAGTCATCCTTGGACCCCAAGAGTCCAGATTAGAAAATACTGTAGAAACAGAGTGCTAGACCTGATCTGACTTTTTGTTCCATGCAATTGTAATACTTTACTGTATTTCCCTTACTTTAGGGAATTCCTGAAGAGGTGATTGAAACCTCGGCAGAAATATGTATGTGCAAAAGGAGGCTGAGGTTGTGGACTTAAGGTTGTAGCTCCTAAGGAATAAACTGGTGGCAGCTCATCTCGTTATTAAAAATATGAAGAATAATCTTGCTCAATCGATAGATCTAACATCTAACTCACACTTTATTTGTTTTTTTTATTTTTATTTCTTCGTGGTTTGGATTGGCACACTGAAAGCAATGTGAGTAAGAAATTCAGTATTGATACAAGTATACTTACAGAATATATGTACTGTACTTGCATTTTCCTGTGTTTTTCAAGGAGAAAGAAACATTTATCCTGAATATTGGACCAACAGGTTTCCATAGTTCAAAGAGTGAATAAAATAGTTCCTGTACATAATTGGCCACTGTCCTTGTGTATGGCCTTAAGAGCTAGGTCCTTATCTATATAAAGAAAAAATATTTAAGTATTAAAATGTATTAATAGATTACATGCTGTTGTTCATGGCCAAAACAGACTGATCTCTGTGTAGGCATAACATTTAGTTGTACTGAGTTGTTCCTGCATTGATCAGTGGCTGATCAGAGGTGTGATTTTTTTTTTAACATACAGGGTTCAATTGAAGATCTTTTTCTCATTGCTCTTTTTTAAATAATTGATAATCATGGAAATGTACAACTATATACAAGAAACTTTTGACTTAAATTAATCCTGCTTTTGATTTTTCCGATTCAAAAATTTCTTAGTTGCCTGCATTTTCTTCTTACTGACATATTTATCCACTGTAGTTCAGTTGCCTATCAGACTTTATAGGGAAAGCATTTTTTTAAGCCTTAATTTCTGAGGTTATTTTTATATTTATGACTCCTAAACATAACACAGAAGAGTGATTTAGTTGTTTTTGATTTGGTCATGCTCCAGGGACATATATATATTCAAAGAGATGGTCCTCATCATAAAAGTGGAGCTGTTTATTCTTAGTTTATGTCTAACACAACATTTTGATATTTCAGTATTACACAATTGTTGAATTTTAAATTATTTATTTTCCTTTTTTTTTCCCTTGTTTCATCTTCCTTGTCCTTTAGGTTTATTTCTTAAATATTTTTGTCTTTTTCAGTGTCTAAGTTTTTTATTCTGTTTCTGTTCTTCCATATTATTTTCCTTCCTTACTTTTCCCCAGGTTTATGCAGTTTATTATTTCCTCATTTTTCTCCATTTGCTTGTCTTATTTTTCTCTGACTGATTTACCTTTTCTCCCAGCAAACTTTTGCTTTCCTACCTCTTTTTGATTGTTGCTTGAGAGAGACTGCCATGGCCGTTTAATGTTCCCTTCACCTGGCAATCGACCCTGGCATCACTGATGCCAAACTACCATATGTGACAGAGATTCAAGCTAGGCTAAGAGTGTCAGCTGTTATTTTTCTCCTAATCCTAGCTGCTTTCCAAAATTGCCTTTTCGTCTGTTTCGTTAGTTCCAAATTCTTAGGCTGAAGTGGTCCCTAGATTTTGCAATGCACTGTCTTAAACTAATGCATGGCTTCTTTACTTTTATTTCTCAAGGGAAAGAAAAAGGAGATAGAACTGAGAAGACTCCTAGTTTTATCAGGATCCTTTTTTTAAAGAAGATGATACTGAGACTTGTCCAAGAGCTGGGATTCATGTCTGTTGGCTGCTGTTGCTCCTTGGGACTCAACCAGGGAATCTGAGATGGCTGTAGCGTTTGTACATCTGCTGCATACTCTTGAAGAGAAGTCGTTCAAATGCTGTCAGCCCTCAGACCTTAATCCAGAAGTTGGACAGGACATTTCAGCCACAGTTTTTAACAAAAACCTCATCCTTCATGGCTCAGCTCTGCACCATGCTTGGCAAACTCTTTTGGCTACCTGAAGGCAGTATTTGCTCCAGAGAATCTGATTTCAGATTGAAAAGCAACCAACAGCTATCCCAGAACCTGAGATAAATTTGCAAGTTCAACCAGTTCAGTAAAAACATCTATAGGCCATACTGGTAAAATAACTCACCAGTAACCTTATGTATAACAGATTCATGAGGGAAATCTATTTATGTATTTTGACATCATTGTTTTTGATGAAGATGGAATGAATGTACAAGAAATAATACAGACTAACTGCTTTATACATAGCAAATCTCTGCTTTTCACTTAAGTGGAAATTGGTGCTTATTTTACCTAGACTAATGTGTTTTTTGTATGGGGTGCTTTTTGTGGTAATAAACCAACTAAAAGTCCTTAAGATTCTGAATAGTATTTATCAGGTAGTTTTTCTCTTGTGACCAGGTATTAGGGAAAATATTCAGGGGTCTTTTGAAGCTACTCAGGCTAAATTAGCTGAGGACACAAGTCCATTTGTAGGAAAGCAGAGAAACGCCTCCTCTCCTGCTGGTTGGTAGTCACCATGGAATGTTGACTACTGTAATGAGCCAAGTGGCAAAGAAAGCAAAGAAATAGCAGAGTCTTCTTCTGAAAGCTGTCACTGAAATGTCATCTGTAAGGCGAATATTTCTACCATATGCACTGGTAGCTGTGGGGAGGCTACTGCATCTTGCTGATGTTATCTTTGAGATATTCCTAATCCTTCTTATCAGTGATCATATGTAAAAGGTTCAGCATAACTTTTTTTGATATATTTTAGTAATAGACGTGAAAAGCATTCTTTTACTTCGGGTTGATGTTGGATCTGACAAAGAAATGAGTTCTTCTGTTGCTTTTCTTGGCTGTGGCAGAATTGATGGAGGATTGCTCACTTGTTGAGGGCAAGCTTACCCCTTGGTGCGGCAAGATGTCTCACAGCAGTGAAAGGGCTGATATCAAACAACAAAAAGATAACTAGAATCACCTCTTTGTAGGTATGAAGGCAGTAGTATACACCCTTAACTGCTGTCTTTTGCCTATCTGGAAATGGGTAATAGGAAAGATCCTATGATAGAAAGTACAATTTCAACGAGATCATATTCACAGTATTTTTTTTAAAAAAAAAAGAATTCAGGAAGCAGTTCCCACAACAACAAAATGTCCCATAGAAATACTTCAAAAAATACTGCTATGTAATAAATTAAGTCTAAATAAATTTGTTGTAAGTGTTTTATTTTACTTAAAATAAAAAAAAATTGAATTTTATTCTGGTGAATATAAAAATATGGAATTTTTTTACAAACTGGATTGAAATCAGGTTTCTATTTTCTCTTAGCAGTTGTTATCGAAGTTTTTTTTTGTCTCTATCTTTTTTTTCAGAAACAGCAAACAGAACTGTTTCATAGCCAGCTGTGGATAAGGCTTTCAAAACCAATACCATCTACAACATTTCCTAATTGAA
Source organism: Limosa lapponica baueri (assembly GCA_002844005.1). Classification (NCBI taxonomy): domain Eukaryota; kingdom Metazoa; phylum Chordata; class Aves; order Charadriiformes; family Scolopacidae; genus Limosa; species Limosa lapponica. The sequence goes on from KZ505886.1 coordinate 340,357, forward strand.
ACATAAAAGATGCACTAAACCTCCCCTCAACCCTATAAAGTCTTGGACAAAATCAAACCAAACCACTAAAGAACAAAATAGAACAAAATCTAGTTGCTGGAATTGGTGAGCGTACTGACTTTGTAGCAATAAACTGGCTTGATCTCTGTTTCTATCCTCTTTCTGGAAGCTAGCTGATCTGAACCCCAAAGAAATAAGGAAGCAAGAAAGAGGCAAGCCAAAAATTAGGTGACACAGGCAACCTTCCCAGTGGAGAGAGTGGCAGCATGCTGATCTTCCACTAGAGAGCTTTCCTCTGAACGCTTTAGGAAAAAACTCCACTTTTCTTTTGCATTTAAATAAAAGATTTTTTAATTTTTGTTTTACTTCACAAAGAAAAAAAAAAGGAAGAATCTTTAATTTGGGTGATAGCAATGGAGAAGACAGCTGAAAACCAATATACATAAACATTCTTTCTGCTGGAATTTTTAACATCTCTTCCATAATTAGAAAGATTGCAGTTTGTCCATAGACTATTGGTAGTGTTTGACATGCTTAAACTTGCATTCTAGGAAAAAAATCTGTCCTCCAAGATGACCTGACAAGGATATTTAAAGCAAAAGGTGGTGCCCTTTTTTTTAATGTTTAATAAATCTTCCATGATCATTTTGCTGTTTATTTGAATAACTTAATGCTTAGATAGGCCTTACTGAGTTTTATACAGACAGAGTACAAATAAACAGGGTGGGATTGCTGTTGCTCATGGCATGAGTCTATCTGTTGTTTGTATCTATCTGTTGAACTTATCTATCTATTGTTTATGATTGTTGGAAGACTGCCAGCTCCTTTTTTCTTGTGTAGTCCTGAAAGGATTTTTTTTCATTGTAGAAATATGAATATTATTCTAAAATTAATGCTGAAAATATGTTCTTGGCTGGGCACATTTAATTCTCTTTGTGGACATATTCATGCAACGAGAGAGCATATAATTCATCTCAGACCATGAATAAGTAGTGGTTGAGGTAATATGTTGTAAGGTATCCAGATACAGAAGTTTTCATTACAATTTACTGGGGTATTTCTGTGTAAACTGACATATCTGTAGAAATATGTTCCTGTGGTTGTCTTGATGGCTGTAAAGTTTGTTGTAGACAAACTGCACAGATACGTGTAGGCTTGTTGCTGAAATCTTGTTGGTAACTGATTTCAGTTCTAAGAAAAGGATATTTTTGTGTAGTTACTTAAGGAGTGGAATTAAATTAAGTAATGATTGCCTTTAACCTCTTTTATCTATAAGAATAATTGGGCTTGGGGTTGTTGGGGATTTTTTCACCAATGCTTTCCTGTAATGTCTTTCTTGAAACTTCTTGCTCTTTTCTGCCACAGATGCACTTGGTGCTTGTCTGGAAAGTCTGAAGTAGAAAGAAGTTGATGATAAATGTTCAAAACCAAGATGAGAATATTGAATAAATCATAATTCTTACACTCTAAAGGATGTTACAAATACTACTTCCCGTCCTATTCCACATTTTGTGAAAGGATAACATTTTTCACATCCTTCTGCAGCCTAACTTTGAGTCTTTGGGTGAAAATGAACAAAATCAAGATATTTCATTTTGAAAATACTGAAACAAAATATTTACTTCTCAGACATTTTTGAGGATAAAATCTTGTTAAAATTTGACCCATCTTTATTGAGCTACAATTAGTCTGCACTGATGTACATACTACCCTTTCCTTCCCCTTTCCTCATACGTCATTCAACCACAGAGGGGAGGAGCTCTGAAAAAAGTACAAATTAAATCCCAAAGGGTGTTGGAATAGATTAGAGATATACAAACTTGAAAGAAAGGGACAATCAAGTATATTTAAGACTGCTGTGAGGTATTTATAAGTATAAATGTGTCCCTGGATGTAATCTGTGCTTAACCTGTGCTGTAGTTCAGCAGGGGAGACGTGATGTGGAGAGACCATGGTGCTAGTGCAGGTTAAGCAGCCATTTCAAGGTCAAGGCAAGTGGACTGCAAGGTCCTTAAAAGCAACGGATGAAGTACTTTTAGTAGCTGTATCTTTCTCGGCCCTAGTCAGCTGAGAACATGTGGATCCAGTTCAACACCATGTCTATCAAGGCAGTTCACTAAGGGTTTTGATATAGTGTGAGTACAGGGAAAAGGTTGAGTTGTTAATGGTGTTAGGACCCTTTTGACCTCCCTCTTGTCAAAAAGATGTGGAAGGGAGTGATATTATTTGTCTGTCTTTTAAAGTCTTTGTAGCCTTTACATTAACTTAAACAAAGAGAACTGCTCAAGATGAGCACTAGAATTGACGTCACCACTAGCTATATAGGTATTGTTTCCAAAGTAGCGATTGTTATTAAAAACGCCTGCTGCAAAGACAGTTGTAGTTGCCAGCCAGTAGCAGCTCCTTTTTACTAATATCTTTTCCTTTCTCTTCCCTGGTTAGCATGGTAGTTTTGCTTTGGTTTCTTTTGTTAGTATTTTTGCATCATTAACAGTAACCTAGATCTGCAGGATTTCTGTCTCTTGCCTGTACCTCATCTGTACCTGCATATACCACTACTGTTGTTGAATAATAGAGCTCACAAAATGGAGGAAAATCATGTTGGATTTTCTTTTTTTACTTAATTCACCATTAAGGGCCAGATATGTAGTCCTTACCACTATACCCAAATTTAAGTTGATTTGGAATTTATGCTTAATAAATTATCATGAGAAGGGGGGTCATTGATCTAGGCTGTTCAACTTGATCCATAATTTATTGAAACTTATGGTTACTGGTGGAGTTTCTCTATTCAAAACAATTTTGGAAGTCATTGATTCTAAATAAAAGGCAAAGAAAATAGCCACAGGCATCCACACCCATATGTGTGCCTGCCCTTTAGCCGCCTGTAGGTGACCTCTTGTTTACAAAGGATTTATGATTCCTGGTCATGTTTTAAGCATGCCTGAAGTGTCTTTTGAGACTTTTACTTATTTTATTCTGCTGGCAGCTTTTGCTTTTTATTGGTGAGTTACCTGAGGTTGCATGCATGTACCTGCTTACTGTTGAAACAGTAAATAAAAGGGTTATATAAGACCAATGCATTCAACAGTGTTGAACAGATCCTTGAATGCCTTTGCTTGCTAATTTAGTGATAATAAATAAATACTTTTAACAGGGGTGTCGTTTATAAGCTGTAGCTATCTTTTAGCTGGCTGTTGTATTACCATTATTTTAAAGTTTTTTGTGTCTATCTCCATATGTCTGTGCACTTTATACAGGAGTTGTTGGTGAAATAAATTTTGGCTAGACAAGACTGACTGCATGAGAACAATCCCTTCGGATCTCAAATTCTATGGCATTTTTCTACTGACCTTCTACTGAGGTCAATCAGATTTCTGACACTGACCTCAGTGAAAGAAAGAGATCTGGCCTTTCATAAATCACCCCAGCCTCTGCTGAGATAGTCATATTTGGGATAAAAAGCTACCATATTCTTAGGCTCAAAGGACACATGCTAATTTGGAGTAGAGAAGTTCAAACTAAAATAGGAATACAGAGATATTTAGAATGGAAGGGACAAGCCCCAGAGGCAAATGAGAAGGCATGATTACTAAAATTGTGGTATCAGTTTAACTGAAAGGAATTTCCATTTATATTTATCTGAATGCCTGTGCTGTAATGTATGGTATTACAAAGCCATTCATAAAAGGCTACTGCTATACTAAAAATTCTCAGTTAAAATGACTAGGAAGCAACATTTCTATGATTAAATAGATGCTAAAAATATTGACAAGTATAAATCCACACCATTCTTTTGGAGTACTCAGCCTTCATCTTCATGGAATTTAACATTCATTGACGAAAATTAGAGCCAAATGAATCTGTGAAAAATGTTTTCCAAATATCTATCACTTAGAAATAAAATTCCTCTTCTGTTGAAGTAGTTCTTGTTTTATCAACTTTGAAAAAATGCTCGGCATAACTATCAACAATGAGATAATAAGTATTTACAGGCTTAGCCCTTTAACAGTGAACTTCAGTGATAAGCAAATTTCAGAATCCTCAGGTACTTTTTAAAAGGTTATACCTCTTAAGAGACTTTTTTAATGCTTAAATTTTACAAAAGTGGACGAACAAAGTGTAATAAACAGTAATTCATTTCTCCATATATCAGGACTTTCTATTTTTCATTAATCAGGTTTTTAAGTAGCCCTTTTGACATACTTCTTTCTCTTTTGGAGTCCCTTCCAAAGACAGAAAATGTATAGGCTTATGTCTATAAGGTTTACTTCGGAATCCATACCAGTTAATTGCCTTTTTTGAGCTGCTTAGCTTCCTTTCCCTTTCTATTGATTTACAACCTGGCAGTGATAAATATCCTCAGAAAAAAAAAAATCTAGGCTACATGTTTAGTAACATTTCTGTCAGTGTGCTCCCTTTTGCAATTCTTAGTAGATATTTTTTCACTTCCTGCTCTAAGCCATTGTGGGCTGTTAACATTTGCTATGTTTACTTTAGAGATGGCTATAATTCAAAGTAGGACAAGGTGTTTAATCTCTGTGTTATCAGTAAAAGCTTGTAAAATACTTTTAGGCACACTTTTTTTGGAAACCATTAGGCAAATGTCCTACCAAATATTGAAGTACAGGTATTTTTAAGCTTTTTTAAAGGTGAGCCCACATGCAGAATGTGAATTATGCACTTCAAGAAGCCAAAATCTAATACACAGAAATAGAATGAGAGCTTCTCTAGCTGAAGTTTAACCTTGTTGCCTGTTAGGTAGAGTAACTAGGGAATTGAGGGGAACTGGGGAGGACCTTGCTAGGTTGCTTTCTTAAGAGGAGATGTTGAGAATGGTAGCCAGAATTTTTTTTATTTCCATTTTAATAGAGAATTCATATAGTTTTGGCTCTATTAAACAGTTTCCTTAGTAAGAAGTCCAAACTTGTTTTTCAGTCTGTCCAGTATCACAGGATCTCTGCTTATACTTCACCAACTGCTGGTAAATCCCTGTTTTTCTGTCAATACTTGCATGAAGTCAAATTTACTTGGCTGTTGCTAACCTGGGTTAACATTATTACCCTCTGCTGTTCATCAAAGCATTCTCCAGACAATCGGTTTGATTCCTCCTTAACCCAGTTCAGTGGAATGAATTTGGGCTAAGGAGCATTCAGAAAAATATTTATACAGGAGAATGGAGGGCAATAACTTCATAGCGCATGGACATGGCCCAGAGCTGTGAGAAGGAGCAGTAAACAGTTGATCCAGATCAGTTTATAAAATTTTATAAAATTGTGCCAGGACTTTTTCTGGATTTCTACATGTATTAATGAGGATTAAAAGTGTTGCTGTTGTGCATCAAGAGCTAGATTTTAATTTTTATTGTAGTGCAACCCTAAGATCTAGATACTAATGGTTAACTTTTAGAAGAACATTGAAAGAATGCTGTGCCTAGAAGGATTTCTTTTTTTTTTTTTTTTTTTTCTTTCTAATCTTAAAAATTAAAAAGAGACAACAGACATAGGATCAAAATTCCTGGAGTGTGTGCTCTGATAGAGTATGTCGTCATTCCTCTTCAAAATGGCTGGAGAAGGCTTGTGAACATTTACTGTCCCCTGGTTTCCTAAAATTGCTTTTGTAGTTTGCCAGCAGTGAAAGAAGTGGATCAGACAACTGAAGTTCTGAAAGAGCAGTAATATTTTACACCCTCTCGCCTTTAAGAAAGGTCTTAACATGACTGAGATAATTAGAACCATTTTGATCTCCAGAGTAATCTGAATGCAAGCAGCATTTAGGGTTTTCATGCTTTTTATTAAATTCAATTTTTTTTCCACAAGTATCAAAATGAAGAAGAATTAGACAACTGTATCTTTGAAAGTAATGGCTTTAATAACAACAGATTCTCTCTTTTAATAACATTGGACTCATGCACATCTTTTATGCTACCTGTAAAGACACTTATCAGACCTGAAATGAAAAATAAAATCCATATTCATAACTGCAATTCTGCTTGTTTACCAGCAAAACTGAAAAATAAAATCTGTATTCATAACTGCAGTTCTGCTTGTTTACCAGCAAAACTGAAAATAAGTAGAAGTCAGGATTTGATGGGACAAAAACCAAGAGATCTCAGTTGAAAATACTTTGGAATGATCATTATTTTGAAGTGCTTACCTCAAATTCCTGTTACAATACTACTAAGAGGCAAGAAGAGTGTGATAGCACTGTTTCTGTCATAAATTAGTATCCAGCCTGCAGCTGTGTAGCTCATTAAAAACTGTGTCATTTAGAGATATTTTGAAAACACAGAGGTCCATTAAAAAGACTGGCAGTGTATGGTTGTCAAACAGACATACAATTATTGTCATAATATTGCCATCAATTGGATGGGAGAAATTACATGATGAACTGAGAAGATGTTTTATATCCTTTTTAAATATCCCAGCACAATTTTCCCTTTGTTCAGACCAGCCATCACTGATCTTTGAATGTTTGAATATGAGGACTCAAAGTGTTTGCTGGAAACCTCCGTGAGTACTAATTATAACTTCTTCTTCACTCTAGTTTCTGAGAGTGACAGTATTTTCCTCCTGCTTTTGTACTGCCAATCTACAGCCATTTATGTTACTCTGTCCAGTCACAAAGATTGATTATCAGTTTAAAATCTGGCAACGTCTTTCCTTGGCATCTACTCTGTTCTCCAGAGATGTTCTTTTCTTGCCATGCTGGGATTGCTGGGGAGAACTGAAGGTAGGAATCTCTCTTATTCCTTCCATGAGAGCAACAAAGCACCCACAGTGTCTGACTCACACAGCACAGCCCTTGTACAACTACAGTGCAAGTTGTCCGCATGTTTTAGTTCTGCCCGGACATGATTAATTCCAAGAGTGAGTAAAGTCCAAGACCTGATAAAGCTTGTTAGCTCTTCTCAGACACCAGACTGCAGATGCTTGAGCTGCTGCTCACCTCTTGGTGCCCACTTGGCAGTGTGGTTGTGGTTTGTGTGCATGGCTTGAAGGCAAGCCCCTCTTCTGGGGCCTGTCCGAGGTTTCCTTTGCTGGCCAACTTCTGCCTCTGCTCACTGGAAGCTGAGGTGTGCTTTGTGCACCTTCAGCTCTCTCTGTTCCTTATCATTATAAACAGTGCCCCATGGCAAGCAAAACCTCCAGTGGCACCCAACTCCTGCTTTGCAACATTTAGAAGGTGCTTTTATCTAAGGAGGCTGGGGTGGGTAACAGAGGGCAGCAGGGCTGGGGACAAAATCACTGTTCTGGTGGCTGTGGCAAGCATTAGGAAGCTCTAGGTAAAGTGCCAATACCTCTCTTTAAACTTTAGTCCACCTGCCTTTTCTTTCCCCTGGGATCTCCTTTACTTTTCTGCTCATTCTTGGTGTACAGGACTTCTACACTTCCCCCCTCATCTTCCCCCCTCCCAGGACTGAGCCTTTCTCATCCCTCAGCCACAACAAACACCAGAACCATCCTTCTTATCTGCCCCGAAGCAGCTGTTGCTTACTATTCGGTAATCTACTGAGAGTACTGATACTCTCCTACTAAGTGTCTACTACTAAGAGTAGTTGGTAAAAGCTATTAAGAGAACAGGGGACAAGGCCAAAACCAGGCTCTGCTGTACAGGATGAAGAAGGAAGGGGTAAAGTTAATATGCACAGGGTTTTTGTTTTTTTTTTTTTTCCTGTTGCAACTGGAAGGAGTCATTTGCTCCTGCTAAAAAATACCTTCCCCTTCCTTTACTCCAGTGGCTATTACTTCCTCCCCTCTCAATCTATTTGCATTCACCAGCAACATCAGGGAAGAGGTGAAAATGGGCTTATATTCTAGTAGAGCTGTTCTTTCTTTCCTCAGATATCTGCCTACTTTTCCCATGTACCTTGATGTGGCTGTGCTTGAACACTTTCTCATGCAGAGGTGAAAGAAGAATCAAGATCATGTAGCAGAAATTTTGCTAGAAAGGAAAGAAAGGGAGTTTTCTGCTTTGTGTCACTTAAAATGAATTTGTTTTTTTTCAGGTAGGATCTGGTAGTTAAGATGATAAGCCACAGTAATGACATACAAGTAATTTTTTTTTTTTGTCATAACGGTTGACATGGCTTTTACCTGTACCAGGTGAAGCCAAAGATGGCTGCCAAACTGGGGAAAAATCTCTGTTTTGTCATACAGCAAGCACTTCTTGTTGTATGACAGTATTACCTTGACAATGAGTATTACCTTGACAATGATTTTTTCATATCTTTTCAGTAGTTAATGTGTGGAGTTGCAAGATTATTTCTAAATATAACTGCTGTGATGCAGTTATTACTTATATATTTCTCCTTAGAAAACATTGTTTGCTGTTTATGATTCTATGAGGATCATAGATTTAATGTTCAAATGCTGTTTGTGGACTTTTTGACCACCTTAACAGCTACTTTTAGTGTTGACGTTGCAGAAGATTTCCATAAAATAGTCATGAAAGTCTCCTCTTTTTTGTTTAAAATCATTTGCCACTTGTATGTACACAAATTGGCTAAGCTCTCGTTAGCAAAGTTGCTAGCATTCAGTTCTTGTCTTCATTCTTTCTTTGTCCTTTTGTGAGGTGCTTTGGGGGACTGGGAGCCGAGAGGAATACAAGTGATCCATTTTATAAAGTGCTGCTCATTTCAGGAGCTCACCCCTTCCAACATTCTGCTATGAATAGGCTTTTATTTTATTTTTTTGTTAGCATTTACTTTCTAGAGAATATATATTCTAAAGGCAGTGAACTTACTAAGATGAGCTATCTCATCTTACTAGCTTTCCTTTTGCAGGTTTGGAAAGGCAGAGTTCACAAGTGAAAGACATAGGTACAACAAAATTGTACCAAGTCACCCACTGTAGTCCTGTCTTCAAGTAGAAGTAGGTTGGATGGACGGCTTATGCTTTTTTAAAAAGAAAAGAAAAAGGTGAAAGAACACTTTCACTGTCCTGTGAAAAGTCCCATGAGATTTGAAAGTCTTCCTGTTGGTGAACCCGAGTGTCTGCATTACGCCAGAGAAGAAAAGAAGGGTGCTGGACAACAGCAAAAAGATGCATTAGATGGATACAGATTTTAGGAGATGAAACGAGCCTGGGCAAGAGAGAAGCAGAAAATATTTGCACAGGGTAAGGCCTGAAATTCTTTCAGTAGGAAGTTGATGGCAAACTTACATCACACCTAACAGTTTTGGGTAGGTTTCAACAGTCTTTGCTCTGTCCAGAAGTACTGGTGGCAGAGGTCCACAATATGCTTGCTCCCCTAACCTCACTATTATGCTAAAGGTCTGGAATTTTTTTGAGTTTCTTGGGAAAATGCATAATCAGGACTTGCATAGGTAAGTATTCCCCACATAGTCAGCTCCTGTGTGATTCATGAGCCATGTGAATGTTAAGAAGCGGGACGGAAATGTAAAATAAGAGGTTACAGAAGCTGCCTGCAGGGCTCACTTTGATGATTTGTTTGTGCATTTCCATAGCGCCTCTTTTAACTGTTTTAAAATTTGACTGAAACTGGTACAGCTCACTAGCTGTCTGCTAGTCCAACCACAAAGAGTTTGTTTTTCCTCCAAAAAATACACCTGTAAGTTAAATTAAAAGTCTCAGTTGTATTGGATTGGACAGCTATTCATGTTATAGGAGTTTAAAGAGAGGATGCAGAGCTTCAGTCCAGTTGATCTCATTGAACAATTGTTTTCCTGAAAGTCCCATTAGACACTGAAGTTCCTCTGTAAACTTAGCCCCTAAATAGTGAGATTGTTCTTTTCTTTAGGTATAAGCTTCAAGTTTAGCTCATCTTGTTATTCCAGACACTCTTTCATCATCCTCTAATTGCCTATAATCAAATGTCAAAAGTATCAGCCCTAGAAAATCCAGGATATTACTTCCAATATAGAATCTAAATGTATAGCTGATACTGGTAATTTTGTTAATTCTTAAATGGTTCTGATGGCTCCTTTTTAAAAATTCTGTCACTTATTATCTAAGTGTGGTTGGGGGCTTGGGGTTCTTTTTTTGTTTGGTTTTTTTTTGTTTGTTTTGGGGGTTTTTGGTGGATTGGTTGGTTTTTGTTTTTGTTTTTGTTTTTTTTTGTCTTCGTTAACACCTGCCTCCAGTAAATCTCACCACTGTGTGGCTTGGAAAAAATATAAAATCTCTGCAGCTCCCATGTTTCTCATAAGCTTTCCTGCATCTTTGAGCATCAGAATACATCTGTCTATCTTCTAGCAGTACATCTTAGTAAATATTTTTAAAGTAATGCAGGAGATCTAGCACTACTTTTTTGTAGTAACAACAACAATAAAAGGCAATCTTGTTTACTTTCCTTGTACTTATTGGAAAAAAATTTACTTTTCTGTTGTTTCTGTTATGGTCATAAAATCACAGAATCACATAATAGCTGAGGTTGGAAGGGACGTCTGGAGGTCATCTGGTCCAACACCCCTCCTCAATCAGGGCCACCTAGACTGGTTGCCCAGGACCATGTCCAGAAGTCTGTCTAATATTTCCAAAAATGGAGACTCTGCAACCTCTCTGGGCAATCTGTGCTGGTGCTTGGTCACCCTTACTATAAGAAACGTTGTACAGAGGGAAAGTCCTGTTTTTCAGCTTCTGCCCGTTGCCTCTGGTCCTGTCACTGGGCACCAATGAAAAGAGCCTGGCTCCCTCCTCTTTGCGCCCTCCTTTCAGGTATTTACATGCATTAATAAGATCTCCCTGAGCCTTCTCTTCTCCAGGATGAGTAGTCTCAGCTCTCTCAGCCTTTCATCATATGAGAGAAGTTCTGATGGATTGTATTTACGTGTGTTTTGTTATTTTTTTTTTTATTCAAGCATTTTCACAGTGTTAGTAAAACACCAGAAACAGTTAATTTTTCATTGAAAACTCAAATGTGTATTTTTGGGTATTATATATGAAGCATAATTTGCTATTACTCTGCCATTGTTATATAAAAACAGGGGACATATATAATTTCAGCCTATTTATTTTAAACTAGTATTTTATTGGAGCCTCTTTTGATTTAATAATAGAATATTTTTTTTAAAGTCTTCCTACAAACATGTTGTTGAGCTGGTGATAATTTTGTCTCCTGAATAAAAACAATGGATAATGTCAGGTTTTGGTGTTCTGTTAGTCTTAAGTTCAAAATCTAAGTGTGTGTCAGAGATGTAAAAAATTGCACTTCAAGCTAAAACACTCATTGCTTTTTCTGTTTGCCTTTTTTTAACCATGTGAGTTCTAGTTAAAACTACACCCATGGTGTCACTGAAGTATTAATACCAAGATTCAAAGGTATGTTTTTTGTGTTTGTGCAAGCGGTAGTGGCGATTTATATTATATACTAGTACACAGAGGTCTTCTAGCTCTTGTAATTTCTTACATCTCAGTGTGTCCTGTATGTTATAGTTTGAAATGATACGTCCTTGCCATGTTTTGATGGGAATGGTTCTAGTTCACTCCCACACACTCTAAAAGTTCTCATCTTTATACTGCACCTAATTCAGTCCTCTTTTTTTTTTTTTTTTTTTTAATTTACTCTGCTGGGAAGATCAGATATAATGCCCACATCAGAAACACTAATGTAGTCGCGGTGCAATACACTTTCTTCATCTGACAGGTCTTATTAAATGTAAAGGTAATCTATAGATTAGACATAATAATATGATCCTCTGTGTTCTGGAGAATAATCAGTTCAGGTGAATATCACACTTGAAGATACAATCTCACCTTCTCTGTATTGATGGAGTAAACATTTCTAGATCAGCATTTTGGGAAGGATCAATAACTAAATGACACTCAAACCCAAGACTAGTAAGGTTGAAATTTAAACTCCAGGACTCCCTCCTACTTGCACTTTGTTTGCATAAAGTTAAATGGTTGGGGGCTATGAAGTCTGGTAACTCTCTGTGTGCCTCGCTATGAGCACGTTTTTCAAAACTGGTTACCCTCCAAAGTTGTAATAAGATTGAACAACAGGTAAATTTAAGCAGAAGAGCTCTGGAGTGTTGAGCAGTGACCATGCCTTGGTTGAAAACATTAAGGTTAGACAAAAATATACCCACCAAATTTCAAAATTATGACTTGTGACACATTTGTCGTTTGTCAGGCTCACAGCATCAATCAAATCTTGCAGCCAGTGACTGGAGTAATTATCTCGTCCAGTGCTGTCCTATCTAATTATTTTAAGAGACATTTTCAGGGCACAAACAATGTAAAATGTTTTAAATCACAATTATATGAAAACAAATGCTTTCACCAGTAAAATGTCTTTAAGATTTTGTGCTTTTTCTTGGTAACACATTGAATTACACCACCTGTTCTGTTACAGTCATTGATAACTAATGCACACATACTTGTGTCCGTCACTACCACTTTGGCCAGAAATCTTTCTCTCTTTCCCTCTACCTGTTCTTCCTTTTTTTCTGCCAGTTGTACCTATTGTGTGAACACAGATTTTAATTTACCAGGAAAAAAGCCTTCTGCTTTGTATATTGCCTGCTCTACCCATTTTGCCATCCTTTGGTGATCTCCGTACTCTGATATTGTTTAATATTTTGTATTTGAGCAGGCCTGTAGTAAAAGTATTTGGCAGCAAATAGGATTATAATGTGTTCTTGCACAAAAGCTTTTAGCACCTTTCAAAAGGCATAAAGTCAATCTGTCCTACACAGCAAGCAAAAATAGCAAGTGTCTTCAGTTAGTATCTACTTAGTAAACATCAGAGTAGAAACAGTGTTTGCCTAAGGTGTGGATGAAGAAAGAAAGAGGAATGATGGTTGTAGCTGGGACATCACATTAGTGGAACTGCTGGAATTTTCTACCACATGGAAGAGGAGCCTTAAGCAGGAAGGAAATAGAAATCTGATTTCAGTGTTTTTTGAGATGTAAAAAATTGCACTCAGTGCTCATTTACCAGAAAGAAGCAGCAATGTTTTCAGAGCGCAGAAGCTCATGGTACTGTACTGATTAGGAGGATCCTGGTACTCTCAGCCCTTCCATGTTAGACAAGGAGAAGAAAAGGGAGGAATGTTGGAAGATGTTTCACGGAGCCAGGTTACGTTCTGTAGATGGAGAAGAAACCTAGAACAGCTTGCTTACAGATGGGGGGAGTCTGGTTTATGAACAATAAAGTAGGTATAAAAGTAAAATAAAGTGGAATTGGTTTTTGTTCCTGTCTCTCCCTATATCAATTTGAACAAAGGAAATGAGACAGTATCTAGCTTTAGCTTTTGAGGGGGAAAGGGGGGCAATATTGCTGAATTACACATCCTGCCCTTTGGCTGTCATTCTTATTTCTACTGGGGTCTGTTCCCACATAACTATGCAGTTTTCCATTAAGATTATTGGGCTGCCATTAGAGTTAGTATTGACAGTTTTGAGTCAGTAGTTTGTCTGAGTACTCACTCAGTACAGGGATGCACAATAAGATTCAACATAGTTAAAATTTGTCATAGAATCATAGAATTGTCTAGGTTGCCCAGTATGGGATAGAATTATTGGGACCTTACTCTTCTTCCACATCTTTTGCAGATTTTGTTCGGTTTACTTGCCTAACGGGAAAAAATATTTTTTTGGGTCTGTTGTTATTTCAAGAAAGCAGCTTAATTACCTCTGTCCACTTAGAGATATTTTCCAAGCTTAATAAAAAGTATATTCTCAGGGAGAATTATTTACAGATCAGCACTAGTACTCTGATACCACACTTTTTTAACCCTACCTTGAAATATTGTGCAGTGCAAATTTCATTTGATCATATCATTCTGATTTCTAAACATCATTTGAATGCTTCCACAGTGATTGATCTCATCACATGATTAGGAAAGAACCTGGTTTAAAAAACACAGTTCTGTTTCATACTTATCTGCTAATTAATCATATGTTATTGAAGAATCTTTATGCCAGCATTTTAAATCTACAAAATATTTTGCAGAAGTCAGAGATTAATTAGTGTATTGTAAATTGCATTTTCATAATGGTCACGTTCCCAGAAGCTGGTCATGTAGAAATATAGATCTAACGTGGAAAATATTTTGCAACTTTAATATAGTGACTAGTATCATCAGGAATGCAACAAATGGTGCTTTTTGATTCCATTGTCCACATTTGCCAGTGCAAGATTTCATAAAGTGTCTTCAGAAGTTTCCGTGACTAAAATTTAGCTACTGTCTCATCCTGAGTATTAACTGCAAACATGAAAAACGAGATTTTGCATCTTCAAGGCCAAACGAGTCCAGTCTTTGTGCACCTACCAAGGAAAACACTCAGATAGCTGGCAGTGATAATGACAACAGAAAGAAAGCATTAATTTCTTTGAGCAGCAATAGAGTAGAAGACTCCTGCCGTGCTCACCATTTACTTGCTCTGCACAGCTGCCTTCTCAGCTAGGGGCTCTAAACCAGCACTGTGAGATCAGACAGAGATGACCATAGCACATTTGTTTATGATGGATATTTCCTTCACAATGGTAGAAAGGTACTGTTCAGATAATACTCCAGACTTCTGTTTTCTGATTGAGTAGTTCTTAGTTTTTCCTTATTACTGCATAAATTCAGTCAACTGAATGTGTCTTGACTGTGTTAGGGGTCTGATCTTTGAATAGCTTTACAGTAAACAATAAAGGACAGAGCCATTCATCACAAAACTGATGTGTTATGTTTTTACTCAGATGTTTTTCCTCATTCCTTCCCTTCTTGCATAGCCTGCATTCAAAGTTCTGCTTGGTCAAATTCTGCTCAGATGCCAAATGTTAGGTCAGGGGCAGGAAGCACCTTTGAAACTCATGTCAATCAGCTAGAAACTATTTGGGCAGGGTAGATCTCTTGCCGCTCAAGATCTCTGTACTAAGATCCGCTTCCCTGAGGATCAAACAGGGATATGGGAGATGGAATTTGGTCTCAACAAAAATTAAGCATTTACACAGTAGTTGTATCCCCCTGAAGAAGTTACCTATATTCTTTGCAGTCAGTGAAGAGAAAAGAGTATTTCTAGGAGCTATTCGTCTTTCATCTGAACTTCAGAAATCTGCCTTCAGATGAAATGAGTTATGTCTAATAAGTTCTCCTTTTCTGACACTGACTACAATAAAAGGAGAGTTAGTAGCAAGCTCAGATGTAAATGTCTAGGTTAGGTGACACAAATCTCTCCTGAGGCTGTGTTGCTTGGGTATTCTTCCTTGCCAGAGAAATCTTTATAGTCTAAACAGCGGCATTTCTGCTCTTTGTATGAATAAGGTATGGTGCAGGTGGTTGATTGATAGATATTCCTTTGGAAATAAAGCAGCTACTGTCCATAATGCCACTTACAGATGTTGGTGCTCTAAAAGATAGTGGAGGACAGGGCACTACTGAATAAATCCCCAACTCACCCACCAAGTCTGTAGACAAAATATTTCAGGTCAGGCCATTTTAATATTTCATTTAAATGGTTAGGAAGGACCTTCTAGCTTTGCCTCAATGTCTTTAAGTGTAGGCTGATCACATTGAGTTTGGTGGTGAGGATCCGCTGGATGTGGTCACAGGTTTTGAGGGGTATGGGTATGTATCTTTTAACTATACATATTTTAAAACTAATTGATATTGAAGTTTTCTTTTTAGATGCATCATTTGCAAATATACATAAGCATTTTTTTTGTCTTCAACTTATGCTGGCTACCTTATTACACAGCTGCTGTTACATTGTGATGGGATTTTTTGATGGGTGCTTGTTATTTATTTTAAAAAGACTTTGCATAATCAGATATATACCATACCATCACGGGAAACCACTTACTCTGTCAGTAGAGGCTCAGACTTTGCATAATACAGATAGCAAAATACTTAAATAGTTATAATACAATTAAAGTATCCCATCACCACTTTTTCCAAAATCTCCTACCTCTGTAGGACGAACTTCCCCTCCCTACCAATCCACTGTGATGTATGCTTTCCTAAGCAAGCTAACTAATGCTCCCACCAGGAAAGTTCTGTGTGGTTTTGCATTTTTAATAGTGAAAAGGGATGAAAAGTATAAACAATGTGTATCGGCAACATGTGAGAGACAGCAACAAAGGCTTTAACCTGAGCCTCAGGAGACCCTATTTAAGTTCCTTGCTCTAGTATGTATTCCCTGTATGTTTCTGGATGTGTCCTTTTGAAACAGAGTCATTCAATACATTTACTTTGGTAAATACCGAAAAAACAGGCAAAAATTGATCCTAGTTTCACTAGGGGTTTCGGTTTCATCACAAGACTGTCACAGTTCTGGTTTCTGATTTTTAGCCAAACCTTAGATAATATTCCACACCTCACTCAGATAGCTTGTTAGTTCAGTATAAGCAACTACTCTTAAAATAGTTGCAAATCACCATTTTCCTCCCAAAATATATATCAATAATCTTGTAAGGCACATCCTTTTGACACCAAACATATTCAGAAAAATTCAGAAAAAAAGAAAAACAAAACCCAAGAAACTTCCCAGACTTTTGTGGCTTATCTGTTATGGTTTGTATGCCAGTATTTTCACTGTGATTTTTTTTTTTCCATATAGCTCAAATTTACCATTTGTTCTTATGTGTCAGTTTTCCTTACAGGCCTTTTGATCTTAATATTCAATATTTTAGCCTGAAGTAGGTGGATGAGAAATGCCTTGTTGTGTAAAGGAGCTGTATAGCCTGGGATTAAAACACTCTGTTGTGTGCTAGCAATGAACTTCAGTTGCTCAAGAGGCAAGGAAAAAGGAGGAAACCATGATGGTGTTGAGGTTATAATGCCATGTTGGGATACACGTACACCTGGTGTGAGAGGGCAGTTCCCACAGCATCTCTGGCTGAAGGGCTATAGTAGAGAAACAACACACTAACCACTTCTTTGCTAGCAATTTTTGTCAGATGCCTCTTAATTAGTTATATGTGAATAGATCACTACATAATAAAGAAATTAAGAGTGATTCTTTGCTATAATGATGTAGAGTGTTTCTGAAGCGCAGTCTGTTGCAGCAGTCTTCTGTGCATATGACACTTCCATGTGTCCTGCAGATGTCAAACACACAAACAAACAACAATTCCAGTTGTTCTCCGGGGTTGCCTAAAGTCAAACTGGAGAAGCTGCAAAATGAAGTGGCTTGGGATTGTGTTTGTAAGAGCTAGAAGGTGGTATGTGATCTGCATCCAAACTGCTCCAAAATCTTATGCTGGGGATGAATCCTCGCAGCAGGGACTGAGGAGAATACAAAACATGTTCAGATTTGTTGTATTTACAAAGAAATTGTGGGGGAAAGGTGGAAGTTCACTTTACATCAGAGGCGAGGGCATGGGGAGAAAGCCTTGTGAAGTGGTACAGAAAAGGTCAGGCAAGGGAGCTCCACCACCCTGTGAAGTCAGGAGAGCAGCACAACAGATCACGCTATCAGCAGGAGGCAGCTCATAAGCCTCAGTAAAGATGGAAGAGCACGCATTACATCCCTGTTTCCGCCTGCTCCTGCTGGGAGGAGTCCTTCCCCTCCTCCCTGGAGTGGCTGCAGATCTGGCAGGACTGCGGGGAAGGAGCCTTTCTCCCTCCCACCCAGCTTCGCCTCCTCGGCTGTTGCGGTGTGTCTCCACTGCTTTGGGGGTTTCGCAGGGCTGAGTTACCCAGATGCTATTTAATTTGCAAAACGTTGAAGATAATTGCATTCATATATAAGTACACAGATACATTTTGTGTATGCATTCGTGTGCGCGTGTGTGTGTAATATTTTAAGCTGTCTGGCACATTAATTTAGCCACCTGTTCTAGCCTCTTTCTGCTGCACAAATTAGATTGTCTCAAGGGAGCCTATGCAGCTGATTGGGTCTGCCTCGTTACTAAGGCAACCCTTCTCCTCTCTGCTATACGCTTTATAGCTCAGATTCACCAGGCAAAAAAAGGAAAGGGAAAAAAAAATTGCTTCAGACCCTGGGGATACCAGTACTTAATAGATGCTCTTAGCAGACTTATTTATTCAGACAAGAATACAGTTTCTAAATGTGGAAGATTGTTGAAGCAAAGTCAGATATAATGGTACTGTATGAAGGGGATGATAAAGACCAAATTAAAGGCTTGTGCAAACACAGCCTGAATCTTAAATTAGCTCTACTGTGTGTAGTTGATGTAAAGGTATCATGACTGGATGTATCAGCAGTCGTCCCTTTGAAGGTCACCCCTGATTAGGAACAACGACAAAACCTCTTTTCGCCAAAAAAAGCCACAAATGTAGGGAGGAGTCCTTAAGTCAGGTCAAATGATATTTTGTAATCATTTTTTAGATCAAAATTATTACTTTGTTCCTGCTTCCCGCTTTTAGGTGATTTGTATTGATTGAATACATCACAAATGTGGTATACGTTTTATGATGAAACAAGGCCTGATTTTGTCTCTGAAGAAGGGCTTCTTGATCTTACTAGTTCTTCAACAACAAATCCAGCAACATTCTAAGCAAAATAAAGGTGACTATACTTAAAGATGGATAACTGATGAAGGGAATCCTATATAGAAATGGAAAGCAGGGATGGACCTTTAAGCATTATATCCCAACCTTTCCTCCAAGGAGATGTATTCTAGTATGTGCATTTTTGTTTACATTGGCAGAGGCAACATGTACTTAGGTACTTAGGTATAGTGTATGTTTTACATGTTTATCTCTTTATCTTGTGGCCACTTCATTAATTACAGATAATGGCCTCTGTAATTTTATGCTGAGGGGATCAAGTGGAGTGTTGTTTGGACATTCAAAAATTTATGGATAGATAGAATTGAAGCAAAGCTTTTCCAAGGGTGTAGATTTGTTTATAGTTGGATTTAGATGCTTGTATCTCAGGGGAAGGCTCTTACACTGTAGCTGCTCACCCCCCTGCACGCCCACCCAAAAAAAAAAAGAAAAAAAAAAGAAATATGAAGAAGTGCTCAAGGAAATACAACAGGTTGGATTTTGGGGGGAAAGGGCTTGTTTTGCAGCCTATCAAATAGCCAAATCCATTCTCTGTTTCCAGATGTGCTAGTATCACAGGCAACATCCAGCTCACAACAGAAGCCCCGACTAACTCCACTGCATTTGGATTTGGTGGGGAGGAACATCATCATTCTCACATTCTGACCCTACTAAGTGAAGGTTGCAACTAACAATGCCCACATCACAGTGCTTAAGATCTTCCTTCCCTCACTAATGTATAGGACAAATGATACTTATCTCCTAATGATTCCCTGAAATACAAGATTATCTTATTCTTTCATTTGCAGTAATGCAAGTGGCACTGACCATTAGAAACTCAAGTCTTGTTAAAACTTAGTCATAGAATTTGATGCAGTATTCTTTCTGTGCTAGGCTGCACAGAGAAATATTTTTTTATTTGTTTGGAAGACATTATGTGCTAGTTTTAACAGGACTTTTCATTTCCGATGCAAGCCAAAGTAAATATAATGTTAGTGGATTCAAACTTCTCTAATATTCCTCTCTCAGCTTTCCCCACACATAAATTTGACTTTTCCTGCTCACTTCTGCTTTTATTTCTCTCTGTTTACAGCAGGTTTTTTTTAAGCACTAAGAAGAAAATTGTTCGTGGGTCATATTCTGCAATTGTTCAGTTTTTCCTTAATTTATCACAGTGTTAGGTTTTATGGATTTCTTTATCCTTGACAATTTGAGAGACTCAAACCCCGAACACAGTAATTGAAAGCTTGCTGGTTTTTGGTATTAATGGAATTTTTTATCATCTTGAATTAGTTTGCTCATTCTATTTTTAAAAAGTTCATTTGTATACATGAGGAGTATCTTCATCCAGGCAATTAACTATTGTTAGTGTCAACAGGTGAGGGAAAACAAGTCTGAAACTGAATTTTAAAATAGTACTGTTTTGCATGACTGATTACCATACCATACTGCTTGATATTCCACAAGAATAGGTTGAAATTTAATGTTTTAATTGTAATTCTAGAACAACTACATTTTTTTTTTTATTAAAGCTGCATCTTATAGATGGTTTTAACAGTTAAACTGGTTGGGAAGAACAGACTTTATAACATAACTGCTTCATAAAATATGTTTCACTTGCACCTGAACAGAAGTCCTTCTAGAAGATCCAACTGTTATCCACTCTAATTAACAGTTTAAGGCCATCTTCAAGGGGTTATGACATTTCTTTTATAAATGTTATTCAGAATGAATATCATAACACTGTTATCATACATAGATTCATATCCACTTTCAAATTTCTGGGAATACATTACTTTTGATAGCCTTGTATTTCATAGTGTCTGTTGGCATGTGTACATTCAGTGTCAAGGCCAGGCTGGATAGGGCTTTGAGCAACCTGGTCTAGTGGGAGGTGTCCCTGCCCATGGCAGGGGGGTTGGAACTCAATGATCTTTAAAGTCCCTTCCAATCTGAATCATTCTATGATATCCGTCCATCAAAAAAAGATTTGAGAAAGACTTGAGAAAGGCCATATGCATGCACACACACACACTACACAGCAGGAAGTTATTAGATATTACTTTCTCCATCTTTTCTGGTCCTGCCTTGTTACTCTCACTGTTCTGGTGGCAGACTGCAAGCTGCTGCTGTTCATCTCCCTTCCTGCCCAATTCCTTACACCTTACTCACCACACAGTTGAATGAGTCTTTGAAGCACAAACATGCAGGCTGATCTGTTACCTAGGGATCTGCAGAGATCCTTGGCATCCTGCAACTGCCTTCACTTCCTTTTCTCTTTGTCCTCCTGCTTCCTCTCACTGACTGGAGCTGCTGCTGCCTCCTTCTTTTCCCTTCCTCTCCTTCCTTCCCTACACCTTTAATCAAATACATCCAGCAGCTTTTCAGATGTTTAGTTTCCAATGAAACTACCTCATATAAGGCTGATGTGTTTATGGCAGGTTTATTATTTCAGTGTCATTTCTCAGATGCTGTAGGTAGCTGTGCTTGCACTTTGCTCAACCACTATTCTGGCAGTCAAACCTGTATAGCCTTCACCAACCTTTGTTAAAAAACCAAACCAAACAAAACACCCTCATCCCCACCCCCCAAACAAAAATAAATACAAATTTTGTAATCTACTAGTGTAGCATCATGTTCTCCTCTGCTTCTGTGGAGCAGTAGGAAGAGCATAGTATTGGCATAAGTGAAAGAACTATTATCTGGGTTTGTTTGGACTGGAATGAAGTTGGCACTTCCAAGATCAGCAAGAACACAGGTCTGAGGAGAATGAATTCCCTTTGAAATTTCCAGTAAGCAGCTTCAGATGGTTGAAAATAAGAAATTATTTGCTTTCCATCAGGGCTATGTTGTATTTTCTTACAGAATTAAGCACTCATACAATGTTAAAATATAGACTTGGCACATTCAGGTGGAAGACACCTTTTTCCTGAAATTGAGCATGTTTGCATTCCTGTTGCTAATGTAGCTTGCCTTTTCAGTATATCACTGTCAATAGAATTTGATGTGATTTGATTTTTTTTTTCTATGAAATAACCTACAGTGTATAGGTCATCTTACTTCTTTTTCGCCAATTAGCTACGTATGCATTAATGAAAAGAGTAGTGACTGCAGCTATACTTTTTGCCTAATGAAGCAGTATATGTCAAATCTGTGTCTGCTGAGCTTCTAATTAACTGAATCTCTGGAATTTGCCCTATCAACTTCAGAAGAATACAGAAATACCCTTACTACAGAGGATTTGTGTTTTAAGGCTGAATTTAAACTCTATTTCTCTGCTTTGAAAGCACAGCAAATAAAGTTTTAGAAAGTTACAGGTGACTGAATCACCATGGATTAGAAGTGAGAATCATGTGGTAGTAACTGTAATGATTGATGTTATTTTCCTAACAGGCACACCACCTATAAATCATTTCTAGCCTGAAATCTTCATTAGGAGAAAAAGCTGACAGCTGCTTTCAGGGAAGTATTGAAAGTGGACCACTGCCAGATATTTTGGGAGACTAAAGCAGTAAATGATGACTGTTAGGTATTTCTTCTGTATATTCAATAGAGGAGATTTGTTCACAACACTAATGCAGTTTGTAAAACGGAAAAAGGGATGTTTGCTATAGAGATGTACATGTGTTACACTGTCTCTTAACCTGTCCATACCAGAAGAGTCTGTAAATCTGATTGTGTTCCTGATTCCTTGGCAAATACATTTTACTCTGGATGAAATATTCTGATTATGTTGCAAAGTGCAGATTGCTAGTACAAGTCTGAAGGAGAGCTGGAACAGCTGAGCAGTAGATGTGCAGTGCTTATGAAGGTGATTCAGCAGAGCGGCATGGAAGACCTCCCTGTGCTATCTGCTGCTCCAGAAAGGTGGGGAAAAGGAAGACAAGCAATTTGAATCAGTGGAGAAAAGTCTCCTGGGAGGCTGTGGTTTGAGGATGGTAGCAAGAAGCAGGTCTCACTGTGAAACTGTGTGATCCTGGGAGATATATACAGGGAAATAATAGGCAGGAGAAGACTTTAACCTCTGTAGACAGTGTTGCTTGTAGACATACCAAACCACAAAGTCCAGTTTTATTGTTCACATTTTACAAGGGGTATTAAATGACTGACAGATTGTAGAGAGAGTGGCAGAAACAAATGTTACATGTAGTGTCCCAAAGAGCTCGGTCAGCTTAACTTAGTCACAAGAAGATGTGGTGGTTTAGAGTTAGATTAGAGAGCTTGGACTAAGCTTGGAGATTCAGCTCAGAAAGTCAGAAGGGAAATTTGTATCTGGAAACCAAAAACAGTTATTAAAATGAGCAGAAATAGGTAACAGCATGATTAATTTCCACTTGGAACAACTATTCTATCTCTTAATTTCATAAAGGCATGGTTTTGAAGAGGAGTCTGTGCTTTAGTTAGTCACATACTATCAGGCTCAGTGTAGTGCAAAGTGATATGTGCTGGCCTGCTACAGAGAAAAGAGCAAGTTAAATATATTGTTCCTTTTAGACATTCCATTCAACGAATATAAATTCCCTTCCATATGGGTAAACTGAAAATCTTCCTTTTCTGTGTTAATGAAGATGCAAATTATCCAAGTTCCATTTCTAGTGAACTTAAATGAAATCCAGTTTAGCATTAACAAATCTGTGATTTTTATCAGAGTATTAATGAGTCACCTTGCAGAAACACCCTTTTTTCAGAGTATTGTGTGCCCCAAGGAATAAAAAGATTCCTCAAGTATCAGAAGCCCTTTTCCTCCTCCTGCACACTGTTTTAATGTAGCAGATTCATGTAGTTCAGTCTTATGTAATTTTTTTTTATCAGAGGCATTTACTGTATATCAACACAGAAGTGTAAAGAGACAGGGGCAGAGCCCCGGGCTCAGGGTCGTTTCTTGCTGTTATATTGTTCCCATAATGTGATCAAACACTACCTTGAAAAGGTATTTTTCATGTTCATTGCCCCTCCACCCCACTCTAAGCCTATGGGGAAAGTGTTGTACAGTTTTGTTCTGTTATCTTGAAACCATCAAATTCCCAATGAGTTTGCAACCATTTCTTTTTGTGTCTGCATACCCTTTAAACGTCTCTCTTCCTTGTGCTTAATCACTTGCTGCATTTAAAAGACCAATATAAGCCCTCTCAGCCTTTAAATCTGGCCTATAAAATGGTTTATCCACTCTCGTAAACATACCCTTTTCCTGAATAACCTGAATACATCTTCAGGTACAT
Source organism: Limosa lapponica baueri (assembly GCA_002844005.1). Classification (NCBI taxonomy): domain Eukaryota; kingdom Metazoa; phylum Chordata; class Aves; order Charadriiformes; family Scolopacidae; genus Limosa; species Limosa lapponica. The sequence goes on from KZ505886.1 coordinate 363,985, forward strand.
GGGCAAGCAGAAGGGCACACAGCATAGCTGGGTCTCAGTAATGTCTAGTATACTTACATAAATATTCCTCTAAGTCTACTGGGAAATATCTCACCTAATTTGTGCTAAGGTGTTGAGATCACACTTTGCTCTCTACTGTCCACATTACAGTCATCCTTGAACTTAAGTTCTTCAGATCTTATTAGCTGATGACCTCCAGCTGACAAGTTCTCATAACCACTGCATGATGTGGCATTTGGCATAATTAAGTGCATCCTATTTCCTATCCCACTCTTGCTAAGGTAAGCTCCTTTCATTTTGTCACCTACTAACTTCAGCAGCAAGATCTTACTTTAAAAATCTAGGTGAAGAGTAAAATTATTAATGAAGCTTGGGTTGTTGCACTGTAAAAATGTGGAGATCTCCATGAGCAGGACTGAACTGTGTGCTGAAGCCATCCAGAGAGACATTCTCACCATCTTCACTACTTGCATTCACCTTGCAGCACCTTCTTCCTGGTAAAACTGAATGTGATTGTTGGTAAACTCAGTCCTAGTAATTTTCTTTCAGAAGCACCTGCTGTGGTTTCCCCCTTCACCCAGATCCTTGCCTGCCTTATAAATATTATTTGTCCCATAATCCATGGTTAATAGTTGATTCTTTGCCTTACACTGAAGTGTTAAATCCTTAATGAGGTTCAAATGAAATCTTAACCTTCTTTATTTTATCTAAAGATTGGTTATTTTATCAGACACACTTGCATGCACTGGCATACTTCATCATATTCTCCATTCTAGAAAAAGCTGTTTTGCTTCAAAATTTGCTTTAAACCTTACATACTAGGGAAGTTACTTTAGTTATATTGTAGTTGCAAGTTTATCTTGCTTAATACTTTTGGGGGGATTTACCAAAATGTAGAAAGCTTTTTTAACTCAATTCCTATAAGTGCTGCTTCCCCTTCCTAATTTAATCGGTCATTACAAATTCTGGTTTTCCAGTTTTCAGGAATATCTACCAGTTCTTCCAAGAATTTCCAAAAAAAAGATTCTCCTATTCATCTGTCTCAATTTTAGCACACAAAACTTCTCAGCTTTGTTTCCACATCAGCTTTGATAATTCCTGTGTTGAAGTGTATGTTCCCACAAAGTGTTTTATTTGTGCCTCAGGTTCAGAATTGCTCCTTTAAAAGCTGAGGTATAATGTTCACTTGAGTCCTTCATGTATTGTCTTTAACTTCATTCTCACTGCATAATTGACTCTCTTCCCTTCCACCTTCTTAATTCATGTTAATTATGGCCATTTTGCTAATTGTTTTTAATATTCTTAGCATGAGTTAGTTCAGACTAACTTCTACTAATTAGTATTTTTCTCCTATAATTTTTGACCTCCAGGGTAGAAGTATTATTATTTGCCATTTCTCTGTATTTTTGTATGGTAGTTAGTTATTCATCCCGTATTCAGCTCTTCCTTGTATAGTTTTTAATTTTTTTTTGTAGGCAGCTTCCAGAAAAATGTTTGTACTTTCTATTTGAAGAATGTAAAGCCTGAAGTTTAAATCCTTGAACTCATAATTTCTCAGTGTGTTTTTCCCCAATAAAGTAAATTGAATTATAAGCATGATTAATTTTTTTCATGATACCATTTAAAGTGAAGGAAGTTCAGTTCATGATCACTGGATCCATAATTATTTTTCTATGCCTGACTCTTTCAAAACATTCTGCTTCCTTACTTTATTTTTTTAGACTTAAAATAGTTTAATTGTTTATTTGTTACTATTATGACACTGATGCTCCTTGTCTGCTCTAGTTTTGCAAAACTGGTTTCTTAACCTCATGGAGTTCTTGATACTATTTGTGTCATCTGCTCTACCATTATCTCCATTTGATATAGACCAGACATCATCTACTATTCCAGAAGAATGGATCCATGGTCTTACTACTTACTGCTTTAGTTTACAATATCATTATCACCCCACTGTTTCCATTGCCATCGCTTTTTATACATTTTTCCTGAATTCCATGTAGTTTTAATCAGTTTGAGTCTAGTCTTTTATATACTATTTTGACACACCTCCTTCAGCCCTGCAGTACTGCATACTTATGAGACATGTATATATTTCTAGTCAGTCCCTTTTATAGCTTAATTTTCCTGCACTGGTATATCAACATCATAATTTGGCTTTGACATCATCCAAAGTTTTAAGTAGATTAAGCAAAGTATTTCATTGCCTGTATAACTGACTAAAGACACTTTAAAATGCTTTTCAAAGAAACATAAATGTATTATGGGAAAGTGATTTTGCTTTGCTAAAGCCATTACTTGGAGTTGCATCAAATTAATTTTTTCAACTTGTTATCAAAAGAAGCTGTGAAAAAATTCTCTGTACTGTGTACTATTTCCGCACTGTATGTAACAGAGTCCAGTTTGATGTCTCAGATATAGTCAAGAATATTTTTCTGAAAAAGCCAGGAAATATCTCACTTCTAGCCTCCAGAAGCACAGGGCCAAAGTCAGACAGTGACCTGTTCATCAGGAGGGTAAATGGTCCCATTTAGTCCCTCAATGTTGTCCTTGGGTACAGAACTCTTGTTCACAGAAGGTATGACTAGTCTTAGACCTTGGATGAGAAATAAACTCAAAGACCGTCCTTGACTGGGCTTTCTCTAAGTATCTGTCATTTTTGGCCCATTTTTCAGATGTACTTAAACATTACTTTGGGTTCTTTTGGATCAGAGTAGTGTTTGGATGCTACTGTTAAAAATAAACACCAAGAGACAAAAAAGTGGACACAGACCATAATTTAAATACTGATACACTATAAGAGTTAAGCAGAGTGATTTAATTAAATTCTAGTGGAAAGGTACTTAGCCTTTTTTACTAACCAGAAATTTATGCACAAAATGCAAAGACAAAGGCAGTTTGCATCAAACACTGACTTCTTTTAACTAAAGTGTCATGGAGAGATTGATTGCATTTGCTTAAGAGGAAGCAGTGCTGAAAATGTCTTAATTCAAGTGGCTTCCATTTAATTGTCAAGTGGCTCCAGAAAAAGAGCAACTAGCTGAGCATAAATGAGGCTCCTGCAACCCCCGTGTTCTGCAGTAGCTGTTCTTTAGAAACCTTTGATTCTGCTCCTTCCCAAGGACCCATGTTTGTAATTGCAGTGTGCAGAACATTCATATATTGTGTGTAAATTGAGCTTATTGGTTTGATGTCTAAATATCTGTATCCATATCAAGAGAGGAAGAAAGAGAAAGGCAGAAAGATTTATAAGACCAACCCTATCCAGCAATCTCTTGACCACAGAGGGAGAGTACCTCAGCTACAGGAGGTGGTTATCTTTCTCAGAAGCCCAGCATAAGTTTACCTGTCAGGCACATTTTCTTTCATTGGCCACAGTTACTAAGGAAACCACCTCTTCTGTGTGAGGGCATTGCATGTGTCTCTTTTGGGGGCTTAAGTCTGAGACTGCAGTCAGACACAACTTTCAAACTGAAGGCTGTACTGTAGCTTACTTTACCCTTGATGTGAACAGAGATGCATTACATTCTGCATATATGATTATATATGATCTTGGACTATCCTCGGTTTCTTCATTTGACACAGCTCTCTGACCTACAAGCTCCAGTGATTCAAAAGGGGTGACTTAAGAGATGGTTGTTATTGCTGTACATAGCTATTGATGTAAAATCCCTCTGTCCTCATGTGAGCAGAAAAGACACTCATGATTCCACTGAAATGCATCCCTTAAGCACTACAGAAGTATGTACTGATGTGTAGCCTAGTACACTCTTAATAAAAACATGTTAAATATTAAATATGGAAAATTTGCATCTGTGAATATCTGAAACACTGACATCGCTGTCTAAAAGGCACTGAGCTAACAACAATATTAATGAATTTGTCGATGGGTAGTTCTGAGGACCATGTAGCAGAACCCAGACTTTGCCTTAATGAGCTCCGTGGGGGTGAGAACAACATGGGCTGTGGACTACATGGACTACAAATACTACTGGTACTGGTAAAGGTGAAGGCTGGGTTTGGAGATAGGATGCACTAGTCCGAGATCCTTGTCAGGAGTGCCGGAGTTAGCTCCCTTTACCTCTCTATATGACTTTGGAGACAAAGTCCACCAACACTTTTGGACTCCAACTCTCATACAGGCATGGAACTTCAAATGCCTGTAGGAAGTTCAGTGCTCAGTAGCTTTGTGGACCCAGCACCTAGTCCTTCTGCTTTTTTCCCCACCTTACAGGGAAGCCAATGAAGGATTTATCATTTCTAATTAATGTAGATAGATAGTGCCTGTTTTGGTAATGATGTTTTGTTAGAATCCAAGAAATTCCTAATCTTCTTAATATCTCGTTGGCTAAAATACAAATTATTCTAGCTTAATTTTGCCTCAGATTTCTGAAAGGCACAAGACGAGACACATGGTGCTTGCTATATTCTTAAATGAATGTAATATGTTAGGAAAAGTCTTTTGGGAGCAATGATCAAAATAGGTAAGTATAGACACTTCTGGGTTATAAAATGGGAAGGAATGATGGCATACTTAGCTCTTAAGGTAACCTGAGGCTTGTAAATGTTCACACCGGTGCTTAAGTGATAGTCAAAATGGGACTTAGTCCTCAGCAAGTCAAAGCTTTTAATGGTTAGCATACGTGCAGTCCCCTTGAGGAACCTGCAACATCTGTTTATATGTATGAGTAAAAATAAATATACATTAAATCCCTTTCTCCTACCTTCTCTCTAATTAGATGGTAACTCTCAAGGGAAGGGATTGACTCTTTCATGTGCTCACACAGTGACTAGCACAATAGGTCGCTGATCTCAGCTGTGGCCTCTGTCTTTGCCACAGCGCAATGTTAGTCTTGATGAAAATGAGTATTTCAGACTGACCTTTCAGCATAAATGGAAAAGAATTTTAATGACTGTAAGCAGATTATATGTTTACATTCTTCTCCTTTCTGCATTTAAAACTTGCAGTATTTAATATGCCAGCTATTTCTAATACATATTATACAGCTTAACATTTAAGGAGCTGCAGATAGAGTATGGCAGTAGACTGCTGTACTGAAATTCATCTTTGGGTTCTGAATTTCCCTGCCACTTTCAAATGTGAAAAACAGCAGTAATAGTCTCTTCTGATTCAGGAAAGAAGATAGCTGAATGAGCTGTACAGCCAGATGGTCACTGTTTACTTAGATCTTTCCTTCATTCCCCATGGCTAGGAGATTTACAAACATAAATAAAGTAATCAATTTCATTTAAATTTTGCTATTCATAGGACTTGCATCAAGAACTTAATATATTCCCTCTATAGTAGATACTAGTGATTATAATCCTGTCTAGCTTTTCCCTTTTGTGTTTGCTCTCTTGCTTGTTGTGTGGTTATATTCTATATGGATCACTTGGAACTAAATGTACAAGAGTGGAAATGCATTTATGGGCACACGATGGAGGAAGGGAAGGGTGGTGCAGTCACAGCATATCCTCAGCTTTTAGAAACAGATGAGTTACTGCAAATACTTCTGATGCCTGCAATATGTGTTCAGTGTAAACAAGCAGTTCTGTGAGCAGCTAATGAACTAATGAAGCCAGATTTCCTACAGATTTCTGCCTCTTGATTGACTTTTTAACTGAGGCACAGTTTCACATTTTGCCTAAAATATTCTAACTGTGGAGCATGCCAAAAGAGGCAGTCCTTGTTTCTTCACTCACTTTCAACTGTGCGTTACCACCCCATCAGATCTAGCAACTGTATGGCCTCAAGGTGAATTTGAAACCTAATTCATTTGTGTACGTGTGTGTTGTGATTCCAGCTGGATCAATGAGCTGATTATCTCTAAGATCAGTACCCCTCTGTCAAGTTTGAAATTTAGTCAACAAGCTCTGAAGATTTTAGACAAGAATGTGAATATGTCTGCAGTTATATGCATGGGTTGGATGCTTAAGTGGTATGACTGCACTGCAGGCTAATTTTTAAAGTAGAGTTGAATGTAGAGTAAATACAACAAATGTGTCTTTGAAATGTCTCTGTAGCCTACAACCTGTGACAATTCACGCCAGAGAAGTACAACATGTAACACTTCAGGAAAGTAAAGACACAGTTAACTATGCTACAATTCAAGATGTTAACAAGCAACACAACAAACCTCCTTGGTGGGATCCCTATCATTTTCAGGGAAGTAAGTGGTATGCTTTCATAGCACTTTGATGAAATGAATATGTAAATATCACTTGTGGGATATGTCAAGATGTTATTTCACTTGATGCACATGGGGAACAGCAGCTGTTGAAAAGAGTTTGCATTTATTGTCATGCCCACAGTGAAATCAGTACTAGCATCTATGTTGACTAGAAATTAATAGTCAAAGTGACTAGCCAAAATATCTTCAGGGAAATCATAGAGCAGGAAGAATCAACTATTCTGAGGGTTATAAATGATCTTTGAGTCATCTAAGCAGAAAAGCAGACAGCTGTCTACACTTTGATGGATTTGGTTGAATTATCTGCATGTGGATCAATGAACTATCACACTGGTTTCAGCAACTGCCCTCAGAATGTTGCTGTGTATGTGACACATGATGTTGAATTTGGCTAGTTTGGAAGACATTGCTTTAAGTGCATTTTCTTTGCATTTGGAGATGAAGCAGAAAGGGTGTCTGGACCATATGCAAATGTGCATACTGATGTGTTAACATCTGACACTTTATTAGCTCTGGTCCTTATTCCCTGGCCACTTCCTATGTTCTCACTACATTTGTGTCATGCTCATCACTTGCTCTGGTAACCATTAGGCCAGCTCAGTCTTATACTAATGATCCTAGGTAAGTGTTCACCTGGAGAGCTGTTGCCTTGCTTCTTCTTTAGCTCCTGCTGCAGATTTGCATGGCTCAGCCACTGCACAGCACAGCGCAAATGGTGTCACTCCCCTGTCCAGTTCCACTACCCCTCACAAGCTGCACATCCCTCTGCTGGTGTGTGTGCCACAGTCTGCTGGGAAGCACAGGCTTTGGGGAGCTGAATGCAAAGCGATTGCCCACAGCTGACAGTTTTGAGGCCTAAATAGAATGTCAGTTTTTTACCTTGGCAACTATATGATAATTTGAGCTCTTGTGACACCAGGACTTTGGTACTGAGCTGATGTACCGAATATCAGGGCTCTAATCACTGTTTTGCTGGTGGACTGCTTTACAGCCTAAGCAGAATTGCATTGGCTTTGTTTCAGTATCTGCAAAATGGATGAAGTAGAACCTAGTATTCTTCTTAAAGCACTTTGATCTCTGCATGATGTAGGCTGTAAAACAGCTGAGCCAAACCACCATGACACTTATACTAGTTCTGATCTACCCTTCAACTTTTCTGGCAGTTAGACAAGGGAAGCAGGTATTTTTCTGGCTGGAGTAATAGCACAAAGACACTTGCCATTTTTCTAATGCAGTTTAAATTTAATTTAGTGAACTGATGTAAGCAGTGGTGAAAAAATATTCTTTTTGATACCATAAACCATATCTGCACTAGAAGTATTTGGCAGAGTTACTTTAGATAACCTTTTCTAAACTACATACAGATACAGGCATGATGTATATCTGCTGCTCTTCACCTTCCACAGCCCTCTGTCTAAAAGGCATCATTGTTGTGTGTCACAGCTACTGTTTCAGTATCATATTTAGGTGTGTATTGGGCTCCTATTTTCATCTTGATAAGCAGATCTCTCCCCTTCCAGCCTTCACTTCAACTCCCCTCTCTCCAGCAAGATCATATAACAGACTTCTAAGCACTGAAAGGGATTTTGGGAGCGCCCGAGGCTGGAGAAGGGTATTGATTGCTGGAGTTATCCACTGCCCACTTCTTTTCACATCCCTATGAAGGTGTACCACATGATAAATATTAAGCAACATTTTAATATTGGACTGTTCACTTTTTGCTTCTTGTGGCAATAATTTCAGATAGTTCTTCAGTATTATTTTACAGAATAAATTTGTTTTAGCTTCTTTGTAAGGGAATTTGGGGATGACTGCTTTGGGTAGTTTCACTAGCTTGGGAAATTATTGCAGACTAGCACATGTATCTGTGCTATATTTTTTGCCCTGTTGAGAAAAATGCATTATAGATCTACCCAGAGGAATATTAAGTAATAGCCAGGCTTCCAACCCGTCGCTTATATAAGAAATTTTATTTAAAATAAAAATATCATAGGATTTTTTTGGTATAGTTTAAATAAAGGGCAATGACTTTCCTTGGGTCTTGCTTTACCAGTCAAGAAGATTTCCAGAGTATCATTTTGGGATTTTCTCTTATTAATATTAATTTTTAATTTTAAAATGTCTTTTGATTGTGGAGCAATAACTGACACCACAACATTTGATGCCCTGAGGAGACTGCTTAAAAGGGAAACTAGAAAACAGGGCATTAAAATACGGCTGACTCAGAGTAATGTTTTTCATATCTCCTGTTTCACAAAAAATACCAACCAACCAACCCAAACCACCCACATGTGTAGACCATCTTTGTGAGAAACTGTTATCACACATGACTGCCCATATACTAAGTGCTATCAGGACAGCACTTAAATCAGAAAACAACAAACCCCCAAACATTTGTGTTACCCATTAGAGCATTCGGTTCTTTCTCAATGTTCATGAACCAAATGTTGGTGGTAGCGTTAAAGTATATATGGTTAAATAATTATCCTACTCTTTTAAAAGCCAAAGCCCTTGCCTAGCTCCATCCCAAGTACATGATCTAGATGTTACATGATCTAGACTACCGACTTCTGGAACAAATAAAATTTTACATGTTCATACTGAGAGGCAATCAGTGGACATTTCTATGTTAGCTGAGTTTTGATGGCACCATTTCACTCAGCAGCTCTGACACTACATGCAGATCATCTGTTCTTGTCAGTGAAGTCTAGCGTTTTGCTTCTACAGAAATCCTTATTTTTGTTTCAATTGTAAGATATTCATTTTTACAGATACCAACCCACCTTCTTAGTTATTATGTTTAGTTCTGACAGGGAGGTGCCCTACTTTAGTCTTAGGGGTCCATATAAATTGGCTTACCCAGGCTTTGTAAAAGCGAGGCATATGAAAGAAAACTGCCTATGGGTCATTTTACTTCTGTCAGGTGAAAAACAGCTGTCTAAGAGCACACAGAAGCTTTACACAGCAGTTTGGGACAGGAAGCTACTGAGCTGAAATTAATGGGCAGGAGACAAATTGATTCATTGTGCAAAAGCAACCCCAAAATTTAATAATGAAGAAACAGAGAGAAGTCTACATGTTTTGCTGGGCCATACAGAGAAGGCCTTTGAGACTCCAATGCAGTTTTCCCGAAAATGAATTAGAAAGCACTTTTTAGCTTCAGCATGAGAAAGCAGATGAGGTGACGTGGCCACTTGATCTTCCTTATCAGGCTGTTTCCATGACACGTAGGTGATAACTTGAGGCATTATTGGCTGCAGACTGTAACTTTGCTACATATTTTACCCTAAAGCTTGCATGACCTCCCTTTTTATTTTAGAATTTCTACATTTTTATTTATGTGCTTGAACACAGGGAAGAGATTGCTTTTTAATGATTCATAATTATCACTCATTTTGAAAATTTTCCTTTTCTCATTCTAGCTTCCTACCTCTCATGTGTTCATATTAAAAAGCGTGGAGTTATAAACCTTCAGTTAATACTGCTTTTACAAATAAAATTCAGAACTGTTGGCTACATGGTGCATAAAAGTGCGTTTGCTGTTAGTATATGTGTTTTTAAATTAGTGGATGTGAAAGATGGATAGTATGCCATTGCCATTCAGTATTTAGTTGCCAGGAAAATATGATGGCCAATGGCATGGATTAAAAAACTGACTATATCAATTCCATTTCTGTACAAGTGCAGAAGTTGGTTTGGAAGGTTACATATACCTAAGGTTAGCAAGATATATGTGTTCACTGTCTCAAGGTAGGTGCTAGTATGTTTTGAGGAAGCCATGTGCCACACTTAGTAGTAATCTGCTTCAGACTGTGCATGTCAGAAAACTGCCTGGTGAACTCAGTTAATGCATCTATACAGTGAGATTTTGTCAGCATTTGAAATTCTATTTGTAAGTTGTTACCAAGTATTTCAAACATACTGTACTATATTGTGATCACCAGCTACAGGATCCAAACAGTCCAAAATATCCATGCCGTGAACTGGAAAGCTGGAGGATTGTTAAGGACATTATCTTATCTTAGGATTTAAAGAATTCATGCTGTACATTGACTCAGGCCACAAATAATATACCTAGGAACCTTAAAATTTAAACCGCATCCAGCTTAGTTAGCATACGTGATCCTTGTTTTTCCACTTCAGAGTAGTAACAATAAAAAATAATTTTTCAGAATCCTAGATTTATCCCATTTCCAGTTTCACTGTGTGACCAAGTCTGTACAGCACTTATGTTCCTTGTGAATTTTGCTATCAAAGTTTTCAGACTTTTAAGCGCTGACAGCAGCACAACTGCTTCTGGCAACAAACAAAAATTCAAGAGCTGAGAGAAGATCCATTACATTCTTTGAGGAGTCTCAAACAGAATGGACTAGAGACTTTGCAGAAAATTAACAGTATGGCAGGGTGTGCTATACAAAATATCTGTGCTCCCACGCTACGCTGTTTTTTCCATTTGATTAGCAGACTTTTCAAGTATAATGGTTTCAGCAATACTGTAGTCCACAGCAGAGATGATGGTTCAGTTCTCCCTTACAGCCTCCATTACAGATGGTTTTTCTAAAATTACTTTTTGTGTGAAAATTCCTCTAATTCCTTCATTGTCCCAAGTGGAATATCTTGGAAATCTTGAAATAGATGCATTCCACCATTTTGGAGCCAGACAAGCATTTGAAATTTTGTATTTTTCAGCAGTTGTCATTCTTCAAATTCCTTCTTTGCTTTTTGTTTTTGAGCAATTAAAGCGATTTCAGTTTAGACCTTTGTCTTGAGATAAAGCATTGGTGGAGAGGAGAAACATCTATTCTGCTACATCTGTGTAAATAATAAAAAGATGTGCATGATCCGCTTGGTGTTGTTGCTGTCTTAAGTAGCGTATGATACATTGCAAAGCAGTCCTAATGTGACATTTGTGTTTGGCATTTTACTTTTGACACAATTTAAGAATTGATTAAAAAAAACCTGCCAGACTTCTAATTGAGTGTTGGCACTTGCACATACAAAATCTTTGTTCGTTATCTAATGCTTAACATTTGTACCAGTACCAGTTTAATACTCAAAGGTAAACTTATATTAAGCATTGAGAAGTAGAAGTGATTATGGTCTGTATGTGCCAATAGTAAGAGAATCAAGCTCAATTAATAAATTACCATTTGCAGATACATATGTTCATAGTATTCTACTCTCCAAATTAGACACTAGAGTTAATTTCTGTATCTATGACAGTTCTCTTCAGTCACTGTTGCTTGAGATGGTATATTTAATGGCTCTAGGGAGTTAGATCATTTCAAGCCTGCAGAAAGAGGCCAGAGAACAAGCATGCAGACTAGCCATGTTCACAGACAATTGGCTCTGACTGTGAGGAATATGACTACTATTACAGATTTCAGGAAGGATGCTGAAATGCCATCAAACAACTTTGGACTCTTACGGACTTTGGCTAGATTCAAACTGATTAAAAACTTAAAAGACATCTTGGCAGCAAGGTCTATTCAAACCTATCAAAGTTTTCTAGTTCTTACAGTTGCTTTTAATGAAAAGTACATCTTTTTTAATATTGGGATTAACATAATTTCCTGAGAATCATCCAATGGCTATTTTCTTGAATAAGAATTAGACTTCACTTCTCTGGTAAAACATAGAAACAGAATTTTTTAGTAATATTTTAAGATATGGTATTGTGAAGTTAGGCTTCTAAATATAGACTTAGGCATACAAATTGAAAGAAATTTCTCAAAGTTGAAAATGTTCAGGCACTGAAAATCTGATGATGGAGCTTCCTTTTTTATGTTTCGAAATACTCATATTGTGGAAATGAAAAAATACATATTTTTCCCACTTAAGTGTTTGAGGTCTATCTATCTGGACAATAATGTTACAGTTAGTAAAATCCAATCCGGATATGTATTTTACATATATAATTATAATTACACAAAATATTTGAATAGCAACGTATGTTATATTAAAATCTGTTGAATATAAAATGCATTCTTACTGATCTTTACAGAAATAGTAATCAGGCAAGGTTTTGACAGGCCTAGTCAAAGGAAATTTTTTTAATTTCCTGTAGCTATCATATGGATTATTAGCCCTTAGACATAAGAATGAAATATGTAATGGGTAGTTGCTTGCCAATATTTATCATCCCACCCTCCTCCCACCCAGGGAGTAACACTTGAAATCGGTCAATAACTTTAAAGGATGATCTTTATGTGGCCAAAATCTAACTGATTTAAATCCAGATTTATTTAATGCTTTCAGTCTTGAACAAGCCTATGGAGAATTTTGAAGTACAGAATTAAGATGCATGCTGAGCATTATGTGTTTTATGCCTGGGTCTCTGAAACAGTAATAATGAGGACAGATTCCCACATATATCACTAATAAAAATGCAACAAAAAATTTTTTAATGAGAACTTGATAAACCCAGTAAAGCCCAAAGGAATAAATTCCTAGAAAGATTTAAGATATTTTGATGTATGAATATCCAGACCTGGAAGAGACTGATTATCCTTAATTCATTGCACCAATGGGAAAATGAGGCAGCTTGTAGTTAAATGTTTTTTAAAAGTTACTGGTTGTAATCCCACTTTCTCTTTAAATTTTTGTATGGTTCTTTTAAGTGGATTCAAAATATGTTGTTTTGAGTTGTTTGTTAAGGCTGGTGTGAGTTTTATGCTCCTTTATGAAGACTAAAAAAAAAAAAAAAATGTGATCTATGTACATAGGAGATCATAATGATTTACTAATCACTATCTGACCTCGGTGCCTGGGAAGGTGATGGAACAGATCATCCTGAGTGCCATTATGCAACACATAAAGGATGCCCAGGTGATCAGGCCCAGCCAGCACGGGTTCATGAGGGGCAGGTCCTGCTTGACAAACCTGATCTCCTTCTATGACAAAGTGACTCGCTTGCTGGATGAAGGAAAGGCTGTGGATGTTGTTTACCTGGACTTTAGCAAGGCCTTTGATACAGTCTCCCACAGTATCCTCCTGGAGAAACTGGCTGCCCATGGCTTAGATGGGTATACTCTCCGCTGGGTTAAAAACTGTCTGGAGGGCCGGGCCCAGAGAGTGGTGGTGAATGGGGTGAAGTCCAGTTGGCGACCAGTCACGAGTGGTGTCCCACAGGGCTCGGTACTGGGGCCGGTTCTCTTCAACATCTTTATCAATAATCTGGACGAGGGGATTGAATGCACCCTCAGCAAATTTGCAGACGACACCAAGTTGGGTGGGAGTGTTGATCTGCTGGAGGGTAGAAAGGCTTTGCAGAGGGATCTAGACAGGCTGGATCGATGGGCTGAGACCAACGGGATGAGGTTCAATAAGGCCAAGTGCCGGGTCCTGCACTTGGGTCACAACAACCCCAAGCAGCGCTACAGGCTTGGGGCAGAGTGGCTGGAGAGCTGCCTGGCAGAAAAGGACCTGGGGGTGTTGGTGGACAGCCGGCTGAACATGAGCCAGCAGTGTGCCCAGGTGGCCAAAAAGGCCAACAGCATCCTGGCCTGTATCAAGAACAGTGTAGTGAGTAGGACCCGAGAGGTGATCGTCCCCCTGTACTCGGCACTGGTGAGACCCCACCTCGAGTACTGTGTCCAGTTTTGGGCCCCCTACCACAAGAAGGACATTGAGGTGCTGGAGCAGGTCCAGAGAAGGGCAACGAAGCTGGTGAGGGGTCTGGAGAATAAGTCTTACGAGGAGAGGCTGAGGGAGCTGGGGTTGTTCAGCCTAGAGAAGAGGAGACTGAGGGGAGACCTTATCGCTCTCTACAACTACCTGAAAGGAGGCTGTAGAGAGGAGGGGGTCGGTCTCTTCTCCCAAGTTACTGATGATAGGACAAGGGGCAATGGCTTCAAGTTACGCCAGGGGAGGTTCAGGTTAGATATTAGGAAATATTTCTTTACTGAAAGGGTTGTCAGACATTGGAATGGGCTGCCCAGGAAAGTGGTTGAGGCACCATCCCTGGAGGTATTCAAGAGAGGAGTTGACATGGTGCTCAGGGATATGGATTAGTGTTGGGTGGTGTTTTGTGTGTGGTTTTTTGTTTGGTTTTTTTTGTTGGGTTTGGTGGTTGGTTTTTTTATTTTGGTTTAATCGGTTGGACTAGATGATCTTAAAAGGTCCCTTCCAACCTAGGTGATTCTGTGATTCTGTGATTCTGTGATTCTGTATTCAGGACTGCAGCTTCCATACAAGTGGCCTTGAAGGAACGATACTAGTATGAAAGAGAATGTGAAGAAAATTTGCAAATGGGATCAAAAAAAGTGCTATAAGAAAGAGAACCTATGCAAATAGTCTATAGGCTTATGCCACATGAAGAAGGGATAAGGATGTCTGCAGGGAAGTTGCATAAACTAAAGCAAATCCAGCTTTAACTAGTCACTACAGTCAAAGGCTATAGTACAGAAGCAGCAAAGTAAAATGATACTGGAACAAATCTGCTTTGGCTATTTAATTTCCATTTTAGTTTATACTTCACCTCAGGACCTTGTGCTTGTCTTCCATGATGGCTACAGGAAATGATTATTGACGGGAGTATTTGTTGATCCTCATATATTGATCATTAAGTCAGAATGAAATAATTGTTTTAAAATTAAGATTCGAAAATGTAAGTTTTAGAATTAAAATATATTTCTATCTAGCATAATGCAATACATTCATTGGCACAGTAAGCTATGTTGGCTGAAATATTTATCATTATATACTCAAAGGTAATTTTCTGTTTAGGACTGATTCTTGTGGCCATGAAAGCTTTTGATATGGATATAAAATACAGAGAGGTTCATGGTTACTTTGATATTCTGGGGTAATCCCCTGCTGAATGTGTGTGAACACCCCAGCCAAATAGTTTATACTGAAGGAACTGAAATGTGCCTCGTGCCAGTGAAGGCAGTGCAGGCGTCAAATATTGAATGTTTTTGACAAACTCCCCTGAAGAGGCTTTTAACTGGAATATATATGAGTAAATTAATTGCTGGGTAGCCGAGTCTGTGTAGCTGTGTGAGTATAGATAATTCCACGTCCAGTCTGCCCAGACTGAGCTCACTAGCACCAACTTTAGTCTGCAATTTTCCCTACAATAATGGAGCGAGGAGTTCAAAGTAATAAGCTTTGTTTGTAGCTATTTGCATAGGCATACTATGAAAAATTGTGTCATTATGTAGAAACAAGGGCTTTTTTTCTGAAATTATTCACTGAAATACTCCATAAATTATAGGCACGGTAATTTAATATGAATATTAATTAATTTAACATGGAGAATCTTTTTTTTCCCTCCAACCATTTCAGAAGATCCAGAGCCATTACTCTTAGCTAGTTCTTTTTGAGTCATTGTCATCAAATTGACACCAAAGCCTCATTTATTGATGCAATTCATCTAATGAATTAAGGGAAATGTTAACAAAATAAAGATTCCTCTGTTTTCTGAAAGAGAAAAATCTATATATGAGTCACAAACAGGAGTACAAAATCCCTCTGTTTTAATATAAAATAAGGAAGGTTTTGCAATGGGTGAATTTAGATTTACTGTTATGGAAGTTATATTAAAAATACTCCTTTGAATTACAGATTTCTTTTCCTCCCCATATAAACATGTAGTAATTCAATAGTCATGTGTTAGTATACAAGATCAAAAAGTTCTAGTGACAGAATCAGGCAATCAAGCTTCCTTCCAGGGAATTGCAATAGTATGGATGCCCCTAGTACCTTAGAGAAAATGAGCTCTCCTGTAGACTCAGTCTTCAAGTGGGAGGAGCCGAAGGTGAGGGCAACTGTGAAATGTTGTGAGATTTATAACCAGTGACTGGAGGAAAGCCACCTGGCTTAGTAAAAAGGAAAAACAAAGCTCTAAGTGGCCCATTTGTTTAAAAATAGGGTATTGGTTTAAGTGGGGACACAAATGTGTTAAAAAATGTATTTTTGGCTCTCCCTGACCTTAAAACCCCAGATGTGATGGTTTTGGTTGTCATGTTCAAAAAAAGTCTGTTCTATGACTACATTGCGTAGTGAGCCAATACATTCCTGTACAGCCCAGTGATGCCAGGTTCTCCCCTTTCAGCAGAATTTATTTTACTTCATTGCACTGTTTAAACTCTGCACTAGCTGCAAATTATTAGAAACCACAGCAGCTGTTTTCATGCTTTCTGAAACTGCTGCCCATGCTGGAGACAACAGTTTTTCTTCCTCTTCTATGCTCTGTTTCTACCAGGAAAAATGCTACCAAAGACATATAAGCATCATCAATAAAACCTCAATTGTGTCACTGAAAAGGGCAAACTTCTTTTAAAGCTGAGGTGTGTCTTAATTTTCCAAGTATTTTCTGAAAACTGAATAAAGCTGTATTATCTGCCAATGGCTTTGCAGTGTCACAGCACCCCCTTTACTGCAGTCTGAGACGATACAGCACAGTCAAGAGGGCTTTTCTGTCTTATATCACCTGATCAATATCAGTTTCATGAAGCCAGCTTTCTTGAGCTGAGGAGGAGTATTTCAGAAAGGTGAAGAGCAATGAGGATGAAGGAGCATCTCTCCTATAAGAAAAGGCTGAGAGAGCTGGGACTGTTGAGCCTGGGAAAGAGAAGGATTAGGGGGCACCTTATCAATGTGTATAAATACCTGATGGGGGAATCAAGAAGACCAACTTCAAGAAGGCTCTTTTCAGTGGTATTCAGTGACAGGACAAAAGGCAATGGCCACAAACTGAAATATAGAAAATTTCACTTAAACAAACCCAACAGCAAATTACTGTGAGGGTGTCAAGCACTGGAACAGGTTTCTCAGGGAGGCTGTGAAGTCTCCATCCTCAGAGATATTCAAAACCTGACTGGGCACAGTCCTGGGCAACCTGCTATGGTTGACTCCGCTTTGAGAAGGGCAGGGGTTGGACTGTGCTCTCATGAGATCCCTTCCAACCTCAGCTATTCTGTGATTTTGTGAGAAAACGCTTAGAGCGGTGTTGAACACAGAAATATGGAAGTGAACTTTTTAGACCGTGTGATGTGACTAAATAATTACAGCTGATTTGTTTTTTTCTCTCCCTTAGTTGCCCAGCAAGTCTGATTACCTGAGATTGTGGCTGTCTTCAGTGCTGATGCTCAATGCTGTATCCCACATTTAAACACATAAAATATCACTTTTATATCAACATAGATTAATAAAGTGTCTAAGAGGAGAATATGAATACTGTAACTCCCTCATAATATTCAAATAGAAGGACTTCAATTAATGCATAGCATAGATTGGCATTACCTGCAGATACACAACATACGTATTAATAGAGGTATCAGAAGCTGGCAAGTTGTTTATATTTTCACCCTTCAGGTATAATTTGGCCATCCTGGCCAAGCCTTGAAGGACTTCATTGGAAGAGAAAGAATTTCTTGGACAAAAGAGGACCAAATAATACAATATGATACACAAGTAAATCTACTCAGTACAATTGCCAAACTGTGGTGATTTTCTTCAGTGAACATCCCTGTATCTCTACGAAAATTTACTATAAGCAAATAAAGTTCATGACACCAAAAATATAAGACATATCTAACATACTCTGCCTTATTAACATGTAAATTTGGCTCAATTTTGTTAACAGTGTTTTGTGTTCTCCTGCAATTAAAACAGCAGGCACAGTATGTTGATTGTGAATCTTGTTCTTCTTTCAGTAGCAATGAAAATTAAAGCAAAAGAAAAATAAAATAAGGTTTTGTTCTTTTTCCTCCTACATGTAATTTTTCTGTATATATTCCTCTTGTGCACAGATATTTTTCAAAACATATCCTGGCCTGCCTTTGTCCTCAGTATCCAAGGTAAAGCAGTTTGGTGTCCAAGATAAGCTTCTGTACCTATGTTTGCGTATTTTGTATCAAGCTACCATCCTTTCTGTGAGGCTTTGTCTTTGCTCCCTTTTAAAACTTACATATTGCTGCAGGTTCAGGGTTACTTTCTCATTACATCCTGTTGAAATCTGCAGAAAAAGTAACTTTTCATTACACTTGAAATTCAGACTGTACTTTATTGTGTACCACACAGCTCTCTGATACTAACTGTAGGCAACCAAGTTTTAAAAATGACTTGTCTTGCTGAGGAAATGACTGGCTGTATAGCATTTCTCCTTCACCTCCTAATTGGATCACTTGATGCTGGAACAGCTACAGTAGAAGTGGAACGATGTCCCTTCAAGCATTTCAATTTAGCCACATAAATAAGCTAGTGGGAAAAACTGGCAGATGATGGGCAAAATTGGTTTGTATTAGACAAAGAATTGCATTTGATTCAGTAGGAATAATTATTTGATTGATCACAATTTGTGGACAAATATTTTGGGTTTCACATTTCATAATTGTATGTTGAATCTGAACTGAATAACTTCTTGCATAAATTGACTTCAGGTCCTCACTGTTGATTGCTTGCTGCATTTTCATAATTACTCCATTTTGCAATACTATGAAGAAGGCCCATAGAGACTTTTGTTCCAACTCCAGCAATGATAGCTCAATGCCAGATTTAGTTCTTCAATTGCCTTGGTCTTTCTTTTCTGCTTCTGCCAGAAGACGAACTTAGATTTCTTTTGGGCACTTAACTTTTGAAATCAGTATGTTTCCCATTACACAAACATTGCAGAGGAATGTTGGCTGATGGATTTGTGCATATCTCTTTCATTAGTTACATTTAGTTCAGGGATATGCCTGCATTGCAGTATCTCCCCAATCCATAGAATAATATATTGAATACATATGCAATAAATATATTACTGCCATAATAAACACTATAATATTACTGTAATAAAGATATTAAAATATCTTCATGGGCAAAATAGTTTTTAAACTTGTAAGGCTTAATCATACAACTATATCCCTATAACTAAACATATGTAACGTGAAACTTTTTATTTACAGAAAGTTAAACCTATAAATGGACTCATTATGTTTTTTATCAAATAGAAGTGGAACTTGATAGAATAAATAATTATTTGGGTAATTGCATTAGCTGAATGAGAAATCTCACTTGTGTTTGTTTTTTGAAGGATCACAGAGCTGTATTTAAGATTGTGTTTTGTGTTTGTGTGAACACAGTGTAACTGAGAGGAATTCTCTAAAATAACTGAAATTTAAAGATATGTGTCAAGGTATTAAAGTAAGAAACCAAGTTGAAGACCAGCTGCTTCTGCCTTGTTAAATACTTATGGGAGAGCTTAATTTGAAGCACAAAAGTAACCCTATGTATTACTCATCATTTACAGTTCACTGGAACAACTTAGAGTTTATCCTATTTATGAGTTCCTGATAAACCACAACCTCTGTGTGCTGATTATCTTGCTTTCACAAGAGTGAAATACTGGAAAAATAAAAGTAAATCCCTAAGTGCATATCGACAATAGTAAGACCAAAATGAGAATACAGATCCACTTTAGATCAGTATTGTAGAATCTGAACTGCAGCTTTATCAAGATTACAAATGTCTTCAAAATGGAATTGCTTTTGATGTGTGTATATATATCAATATATAAAATATATATAATATGTATTTATATAATATACAATATATATTATATATATCTATCTCAACATATATTTTAATAATGATCAGAAATAGATTAATAGGTCTGCAGAGCTTTTCTGTTTGTTTTTTTTTTGTTTGTTGGTTTGTTGGTTTTTTGTGGGTTTTTTTTGTTTGGTTGGTTGGGTTTCTTTTGTTTGGTTTTTTTGGAGGGGGGTTGAGTTGGTGTTGCTGTTGTTTTCTTCTGTGTCTAAGAATGTGTTTGCATTAAAACTACAAGTTACATATGTGCCCAGCTAGCTAGTTTGTTACAAGGTGGATGAAACTTAAACATGCTTAAGGTTTGAAGGAAGAGAAATGTGAAAGTGTGTGGTAAAGAATAAAATATGGTTGTCTGTACATAGGACTGTCAGGACAAATAGTAGGGTACTGAAATGGCATTAAGAAAAATCTGAAGAAAAACATTTTAACCATAAGGATAACGAGGCACTGAAGAGGTGTGCAGTCTTCAGATTTCTTCTTTATAATTTCGTATCATGTTTAAAATAAAATATTAAATGTATGCTTTTAGCATTGATATTAAGCAAAGAACCAAGATTGATTAACACAGCATTGAGAACAAAGTAGTACATATATTTTAAATGATGTTAGTACATACAAGCTGCAATGGGATCATCATCCCCATCTGCTATATACCAAGCAAAGTCTTATCCATATCTCTTAACCAAACTTGCATTTGTATAATGTTATACATGTGTACACTTCCAAAAAAGCTAAGGGAAATTATTCAAAGTACAAGTTAAATGTGTGTACAACTGAAGCATAGGTATCTAGCTCAGAGCCACACAATACAACATTACACATTAAGGCAGTGGCAGATCTAGAAACTGAATCAAGGTCTTTTAAACCATGGATGAGTTACTCAACAGCAAAGGTAACTTTTCTACTGTAGTATTGTCTCCTAAATATGAGGTTTATCTTTCAGTACATGGTGAAGTTCATTTCTATTGACCAAAACAATATCATAATTAAATGGAAGAAATGGAAGTAGCAATCTAAATGCTTTGCTGAATGATAGCTTAAGTGAGGCACCGCTGTGGAAAAATGAGACTACCGAGAGTAAGCATAAGCTGTCTGTCTGCAAACCCAATATGAGGGAGGAAAAAAATGAAAGAATGCAGCTTTATCAATTTTTTTCCACATTATCCAAATTGTACATATTTCTAAAGGAAAATCAAAGTTTTAATTTCACTGAACGTGTCCAACTGGTGTCTCTACAACTATAATGCATATCAGAGTAAGAGGACAGAGACAGACTTATTCTAAAGGAATGGGTGAGGCACGTGACCTTTCCGTCCTGCACCAGCACCATGACAAGAGTGTGAGCTGCCCTACACCTCTGATAAATCCAGATCCAATTAGATGCATCTGATCAT
>KZ505886.1:386045-406635 GCA_002844005.1 Limosa lapponica baueri
TTTTTTAATGAAACATCTAAAAAGAAAAACTGTGGGGCATGTTGGAGTAAGGGACTGTGCTTTTCTCAGGATTGTTGCAGTCACTACCTAGGCTACAAAGTGGATTATGAAAATGTTGGAAGTGACTGAGCATTGCTGATGAAATATAGTTTATGTATAAACTGGGCACTGAGAAGAAATTATTGTTAAAACTGACTTTTGCTGCTTTTGTTGTCGACTACCCAATAGTCTCATCTTAGAGAAACCATTGGAGATTTTTTGACATGCTCAAATGAATAAATATTGCTTTTATTTTTTTAAAATTATTTCATCAACATTATAGAGAAGGAAATGTAGCTAGTCTTGTAGCTAGCCTAACATTACAGTGTTAATGAGAGAAACAGTATATATTCAGGATGTCTAATTAAAGCAGCTGATTAATGAGTAATCTTGAGCACCCACAGACAAGTGGAGATCTGAAGGAGATGGTATTTGAAACAACAGATTAGGAAAGCAGAGACACTGATTTCAGAGATCTAAGGCCATAGACAACAGCTCAATGTCAGAGATGGCAGCTTGGAAACGCAGCTGGAAGCAGTAATGTAAGTTTAGTCATAAGAAAGAAAGAGATCTGACAGGGTGAACAGGGAGAATTGTAAAGACAAAGAGAATTTTTAACAATTTCTGTTTCTCCCTATCCCTGTGGCAGAATTTATAGCAGATTTGGAAAATATAGTGTTAAACCAGGTAGCATTAAGAAAGCAAATGAAAACAGGCTCAGCTGTGAGGGGCAAAATACTGAAGAAGAAAACAGATGTCTTCATCTAAACTGAGATCAGAGAAATCGGAGCTTGAAGGAGCACATATTTACGGAAAAGTGGGTAAAGAAGCCCGAGGCACCAGGGTAGCTGGTAGTCTGTAAGCAGGTGTGGTACATTTATAATGACTAATACCTATTTTCTATATCAAAGTGAGAGAGGGTTAAAAAGAGATAGCCCTAAAGGAGGACACCTTTGCTGGCAATGGTGTTCTGTGCGGTAATCTTGTTTGCACCTACCTTCTCCCCTCAAATGCAAAATAAGAGCTCTGACATGCCAGGAAGCAAAGAAAAACTTATAGATGCAATAGAATATGCACCCACTGCACAAAACACAGTGCGTACTGGTGTTGGGTAAAGGTAGTCAACCTAGTATAAAGTAGTAGCTTCTGTCTTGAATGCAGAA
Organism: Limosa lapponica baueri; assembly: GCA_002844005.1. Taxonomy (NCBI): domain Eukaryota; kingdom Metazoa; phylum Chordata; class Aves; order Charadriiformes; family Scolopacidae; genus Limosa; species Limosa lapponica. Next base: position 387,248 of record KZ505886.1, read on the forward strand.
GTCATTGACTGAGACAACAGGATAGAAAATTCTGGAAAAAGTCTTCTGTAAGTAGATGACCGTATGTTGACATGAAAATGCTAATGTAAAACACTAGAGTCTAAATGTGAAAGACATATATTGGTGTGTACCTAATACTATATTATTACGTATTGTATATGTAAAACCTGCATTGGCATGAATAAAAGCTGGCTGCATTGCTCGTATCTATTAATCTTGCAGGTCATCTAAAATGACTATCATTAGATTATTTTTTTTGATGATAGAAATTTGTGTTGTGTTTATAGAATATATAGGTATTATTTGATAGGTGATTTAAAAATTACTTTGCAAAAGGTATTGATCCTTCTGAAAATTCTTGGCTAGCATAAGAACAATTCCACCTGGCTTTAGGATAGACCTGAGATCCAAATCATACTTTCAGTTCAGTTCAGGAGAAGAAAATCAATTAAATTTGGGTTAAAAATCTAAATGCATTGTTGTACGTAACATATAGAAATCTACAAACAACCTTATTTTAAAGTATTTGGAGAAGTTCTACGGTAATTATCCAAAGTTGAAAACTTGTTGCATTAGAACACTTGAGATCTTTTTGCCTTGTAATAGAAATCTCTGATATCTAGCCCTGAAGAATCATTTACTCTAGACCCTTTAAAGAGAGACTTTTCTGTTGAAAACACTCCATAAACTTTTAGTCATTGGCTATCCTTACATCTTTTTATATCCTAATGACAGGAATCATGAAATCATGTAAATTAATTACCATATTTTGCACTATTATTCCTGTACTGAGCCCAATAATTTGTATTTGATGTATTATTTTCCCTAAAGCGCTGAATCTTTGAAAACTTGTGCTATTGTTTTCATTAGTGACTAATCAGTCACCCAGTCATCTTCGAAAAAAAACACCAAACAAATGTCCAGAAACCTTTTATTTTTCTAATTTTTGTTTGACATTCAAACACAAATTTTTTATTCTTATTGTAACTGTATCTACTGGATTAAGGACTTTGTCAGTCCCTGGAATAATGTTTTTCAAAGTTGCTTAGAGCATGGTAACCAAATCATTCTTCAAGCCTTTTTTAAGCTTTTTCAATAAATTGAACCTTTAATTCTCTTGTAGTAAGACATTTTTTCTGGATTTCCTGAAGTTATTGTGTAACATTTTGCATATTCTTTCTGTTTTCTTTCCCAATTTCTCTTAGCTTTTCAATATTAACAATAAATACAGAAATAATACTGTAGCCATGTTTCTGGATACTACTCCTACTGATGATAATATTTGGCTTGTGGTCAGACTTTGGTTATCATTCTTTGAACCTGTTAAGCGATCTAAATATTTCAATTTTTGCAGAGGGATGTAAACTGGTGGTTACAGTTTAATTGTAAGTAAAAAGCAGTTCACTAAAATGACTTGGTAGATCATTTGCAGCTTATTACAGAATCACAGAATGATATGGGGTTGGAAGGGACCTCTGGAGATCACCTAGTCTAACCCCCAAAGTCTCTTCAGCCTTTCTAACAAATTATTCCATAAGACTTCCGAATTTCTGTTTTCCCTGCAAATCCTTTATGTGGGCTGAGATGCCGTTATACTGTGTACTATATGAACACAAGAACAAAGGTGCAGATTCATGTTAACGATTTGTAAAGTAAAAGAAGCAAGCACTGACAGAAAACAAAAGAAGACATAGTGGTGAGATAAGGCAGACTGTGGTGGCCCAAATAGGGCTTAAGTTACCTTGGTATTGCCTTTTTTTTTTTTTCATAGATATCCTGGATAGGAGAATAGATAGATTTTTGAAGGAAAATAATAAGTTAATTGTGCAGCTATTAATGGTAAATCATGTCAAGTTTGAGGGGCAGCTGGAAGAATGCACTATGTTGGTTGTTTGGATCTAGGGGGCAAAGACAGCTGGACTCCTGGGAAAACAGGGAGCGAGGGATTACTTACCACATTCGCCTGGGGGTAGATAAACCTGGAAACATCTTGTAATGGAGTAGATTTACCTGTCATGTCCAGAGAATGGACAGCCCTGTTCAGTTACCCTGTCTGATCTCTGATGGATATAAGAAGAGGGACACAGTAGTAGGGGGCAGGGAAGGCTCATTTCTGCAGTTCCTTAGGTAAGCAGGGAAATTTGGCATCTTCAGAGCTTGGCCTGACAGAGGGCATCCTCTGTAAGAGGCTGGAACCCAGGATCTGGCAATGAAACAGCTCAATTTTAGATGTCTACTTCCAGAGGAGGAGTTGAGATCAAGGGCCTGGGGGACTATTAAGAAGCAGTTTCTAAATAATTGGTTTTTAATCTATTCCTTGTACAGATGTGGGAAAAAAAAACTCTGAAAAAGGGGAGAAAAAGGCTTCTACAAGAACAGAGAAGATGTGGGAATGGTTCTGGGAATCAATAAGTAAAAACTGAGTAACGGGCTTCACAGGTCTCCCTCTGATAACGCTGAGTAGCGCGTGAGTTCAGTTTCTTCCATTTATCTCCCAAAGAAAGTGATTATCAAAGAAGAAAAGAGGTCTTGAGATGCAGAGGTGGAAGAGTAGCCCAGACACACCCACAGTCTCCAGATCACAAAGCCCTGAAGATGGAGGAGGAGACAGCTATACCCATTTTCTCAAGAAGATAGACCGGTGTGGTGAAAATTTCCATGTTCGCCTCAAGCCTGAAATAAGCTTGGCTTGAAAAAATCTTTCAATCAGAGCTTGAAACAAGCACCTTGTAACATCTCCTAGTGTGAAAATTCTCTTTAAAACATATTCTGTTACATTTGTTCCCTTTGATGCACAAGGATTAAGCCTGAAGGCAGCTTTCTTTGAAAGCAAGAGTAGAAAAAATCAAAATACTCAAGCTACAACACTACCTTTTGGAGCACGTTCAGTTTGGACACCTTTGTTGCTCATATCCTTTGATCCTTACTATATTTCTTCAGGCTGTAGGTACATCTAGAAAAAATGACTATGTGCTGAATATTTTTCTGTAGCTTCACATAGGACATGATTTGCTGAAAAAGAATAATTTTCATTTTGATCTCGTTGACCTAGGCTGTCACAGCCATGATTCCTGTGGAAAAGAGGAGAAGCAGAGAGATAGCTCTTAATCTCACACTTTCTCTCCAGTACAAGCAAGTTCTTGGTGAAGAGGCAGAAAGAAGGAGTATGTGTAGGTACCTTTGCTGGCTTCTTCTTGACAACTACATTATCCATGTGTGTATATGCATCTGAAGCAACTATTAGCACAATGCTATGCAATACCAATTACAGATATCATGTTTAAAGCCTTGGATCGTGCTTGTCTCTCTGTCAACATGTCTTCTCCTGGGATGCAATGGAATTCATTTTCCTCATTGTAGCCCATATAGTGCTGTGCTTTGCATTTGTAGCTAGAATGGTGTTGATAACACACCAGTGTTTTGGCTACTGCCAAGCAATAATTGCACAGCGTCAAGGCTTTCCTTCCAACACCTTTTCATCGAAAGGCCAGTAGGTTGGGGGTGGGCAAGACTGGGGAGGGGACACAGCCAGCACAGCTGACACAAACTGATCAAATGGATATTCCATAACATATGATGTAGTGCTCAGCAATAAAAGCTGAGGGAAAGGAAGAAGATACAGGGTTATTCTTGGTTATGGCATTTGTCTTCCCAAGCAAGTGTACACCACGTGCACACTACGTGTAGTGAGGCCCTGCTTTCCTGGAAATGGCTGGACATCTCCCTGCCAGTGGGAAGTAGTGAATAAATTCCTCTTTTTACTTTGCTTCTCTGTGCATCTTCTGTTTTTCTTACTAGATTGCTTTTATCTCAACACAAGCTTTTCCATCTTATTTTCTCCCCCTGTGCTGTCGAGGAGAGGGAGTGAGAGTGTGGCTGGGTCTGGCAGCCAGCCAAGGTCAACCCTCCACACAGTCTTTAAAACTGTACTTCTCAGATCAGCAGGTAAGTAAAGATTCACTTCTGCTGCTGCCCTGTGCAATACTTCTTTGAATTCTGATTATTTCTCTCATTTGAACGATACAACCTTACAGTATTTGTATTTTTCTTTGATAGTATATCAAGAATAGTATTAGGTCCTATTAACACACAACTGTTTCCAATTCTGATAATGTATGTGGCTTTTTGTCATGCCATAGTTCTGTGAGTATGTCTTCCACCTCTTCTGGCAGCCTCAGTTTCTTAAAGCAGTCTAGTCTTAAGTCATGTGTACACTGTTAAACTTTGTATTGTGTGTTACTCTGCCCTGAGGTGTATTTTTGTGATTTCATAATGAATCTTTTGAAGATTTCTAAATTAAGAAATATAAGACATACATATTTAAAATTATGCACAATTAGATGTGTTCCTCTGCTAAGCATATATTTGTTTATGCCATTAATACAGCCCACTTTCTCCTTTATGATTGGGTTTTTAAGGTCAAAAAAGTATATTGATGTTTCTTGCTAATGAGTCTTCTTTTCCATCATGCTTCTAATGCAATATTTCTGCTTTCAATATTGGCAAACAATGAAGGAGGAGCTGATGTCTTAATTCAAGTTCTGCAATGGAAAAAGGAAACAAGAGTGAAAGAGCTGAATATATTTAATCTAAGTATAGAACTGCCAAGTGAAAGAATGCTTACACTAAAACAAATAATATGATATGTTCTTGAAGTCACTTGTGGGTGGGCTGTTCATTTTGCTCTGCTATGTTGCAATTATATCCTGCTGAGTGCAGGAAAAGTTAGCCAACTCTCAACCTCCCTAGAACAAAAATCAGCATGTTGCCATTTTTCTTCTCTACCAAGCTGTCATTGTCAGCTCAACTTCCTGCTTGGTTCTTGGATGGTTTTGTTTCTTCTGATTCCTTGTACCATCCAGAGACAAACTTCATTTTCTTCCTTTCTTATCTTTTGCACAGAATGGGAAAGTGTGGTCCGTGTTCTGAACTTTCGCAGTACATCTAGGGATATGAGCAAAAGTAAATGAGGTATTAATATTTTTCTCTAAATATTCCCTCTGATACACAGATTTTTTGCAACTGTACAGGCTTATAATAGAAGCAGATAGAATGCTCCATGCTCTATGAAATGTCTTCTGGCGTGGTTGCTGGCTGTGTGGGTGGCTTATGGCTTGGGACAAGACAGTTGTGAAATGTGGGAAAGTGATTATTACATATGTGTTATAGGAAGTGTTACAGAAGTATTTTGGACGTGAAAAGAAAAGCATCAAAAATTGAGGTTTTGTTTGTTGGCTGAATTTGGTGGCTTGTTGTTTGGGTTTTTAGTTGGGTTTTTTTTTTTTGCTTTAGGAGTACAGCTAATTTACGCTAGTCAGGTGCTGATTTACAGTCATATAGGGAAACAGAGGTACACCCCAGAATAGGATTTCAAAATGCCTTCCACTTATGTTAACTAGCTTGCAAATGTGACTATTACAAAGTGCTATTTGATCTAGCAATAAAAGTGACAAACACCAATCTTCTCCTCAGTTGTAGTATTGTTAGTACTCAGAAATGACCATGCATGCCAAATGATGTCTTAAAGTGGGTTATAGCTCATATCTTGAAGGTGTTGCTACTACCCAAATAAGGAGACATGAGTTTGACCTTGCAATCACTGAAGAATACATTAACTGTATGCTAAATGCTTGTTATTGATCTCCAACTGAGTATTCATATCATTAAGTTCTGCAGGTGCTTAAGTGTGTGCAGGATTGGGGTTGATTTCCTTCCTTCTAATTCCTTTAAAAATAGACCTCTCCTTCCAGGTTTCTTCAGCTTTGGAGGAGTATTACTATAAAGGTCTGAGCTTCTTGTTGAATGCTGTCACTAGGTACACTAACATGTATTCAAAGTAAAACACATGTAAAAATTAATAGCATAAGAAGCATACGAAGAGTCACGGAGGGGAGTGCAATAAGGAAATATCTATTCAAATTCTCAGCAAATTAAAAAAATGAGGAATTTTACCAGAAGTGAATGAAGTTAGCCATGAGAAAGCAGTCATAAATATGGCTTGCCTAAGATCTTCAAAAGGGCACCAAGAGACGGTAGCTTCTCCGTGGGTGTCTTGTGACTAATAGCACCACCATAGGTAAAATCCCCAAGCCTTTAATCTTACCATTTGTATGCTTTATGAAAGAATGGCATAATCAGCATATTTCCTATGACAGGGAGTACCTGTCCTACCCCATGGATTTTGCTTTCATCCAAGGGAGGAGACACTGCACTCAGCACCAGTCAGCTGGTTTAACTAGAAGATATGACCGTAGGTTTGGGAGGTAGTAATGCAAGGAAATGCAGCAGAGAACTCACTACCTGTAACATCAGACATTTCCAAGAAAAAGAGGGAAGCATTGGTAAAACAGCAAGCATCTCTTCTCCCAATCTTTCTCTGGAATTTTATGTTGAAATTTGCTAACAGTACTAAAAATCTTCAGTACTTCATAAGTTAATGCAGACATTGAAAGGTTATTCTGTACTTTTAGTTAAACTAAGAGGTAATTTAGACAAATGCCCTAAACAAGGGACATACATAATCCATCTCTGCAGTAAGCTTAGAACTATAGAGCTATTTTAATGTGAACTATTTAATTTACTGTGAATGTTTCTCTAGGACTGATACTGAAAACAATAAACAAAGAGATTAATTTGTTTAGAGCATAGTCCAATTACGACTAAGAGTGTCATTACTCAAAGTAAGGGCTACTTGAGCAATGTTAAAATTCATTTGGTTATCTTGTAGCATGTTAGAAAGAAACAGTTACATAAGACAAATTTTAAGAAGATTAATTTGTTAGAACACAGAATACTTGCCAATAAATGTTGATCTCCTCAAAAAGTTCAGTACCAAAAAATGCCCTTTGTATTCACATCACTAGAAGAAGGCATTTGGCAAACCAAATTTTAGGTTAGTTTAATTTTCTCTATATATACTGTTCTGTTTGAGCTGACATATGCACTTGTACTTTGTGGACTAAGTAGGAGGTCATTACAGTAATGAGGAAAACGAAATGAGAACTTGCAAAGAAGGTGCAAACTCACAGATCCCATATTTTGAAGTTCTTGTTTTGACTGACTTCTTTTATTTTCTGTCTTTAATGGAAAAGAAATAAAAGTTTGTACAGAACCCTGGGAATTTAAAGTCAGGTGACACAGAAGAATAAAGTGAAAACATAAAAAAAGCCCAACCAGTTTGATAAAGGGACATCAGGAAGACAGCATATGAAAAGAATTAAACAGAAAATAAAGTTTTGTGTTTCAGAAAGCTTTTTCATTATTTTCTAGTACTGGTTTTTATTACCGTTATCTTAAGAGCCAAACACTGTCTACTGCCTGTATCCTCATCCTTTTTAGTTGCACTGGTTCAGTAAAACTGCATAATTTTGATGAAGAAAGCTTCAACAGCATCTGTTCTGCTGTGAGCCCTGGCATCTATTCTAAGTAACCCAATTATAGATTTTACTATGAAATTTTCATTTAATAGCTCTATTTTGGCCATTTTTTTACAACTACTAAAAAATGTTAGCTTCAAAACTAGGACAATGACTGTTTTGCTACTTGTTTACCATGCTGAGGCAGAAAACTCAGTAAGTAAAACACAAAGTGAGAGACATAATTTTATTTTTTATTATTAGGGTACTCAAGGTAAGAAGTAATAGACAGCATGAAACTTCAGGTGGCCAACTAATGTTATTCAATACTCACCATTGAGACCTTGACTGGCTGAATTTACAAAATTCAAGAGGTTTATAAGCCCTTTTAGTAAAGTGACATGAGAAGACTGAACCCTTTGCCAATGGGTAGACAACTTACGTAGAGTGTGGGGTATCAAATGTCTTTGCCTGAAGAAATACAAGCTCTCTAATCGTTTCCCCAGAAAACACCCCAAACGCTAGTATTCCGTACTTTGCTTTTCTTAGTACCTCTGATACACTTCTATGTTTTATGAGCATCCATTGATGCAGTCTGGAATCCAGTGGAGTGGGCATCATTGTTATGGTTTCCATTATAAAACTACTTGAAAGTATGACATGGTTAATAAAGAACATAAGTGGAAAAGTGGCACATAACATGTCAATTCAGAAGTAACCTTAAAAAACCACCCCAAACGCACATTGTTTTAACTTGTAAGAGTACTAAAGAAAATGTTCTTGATACTTTTTACAGGACTGTAAGTAGAATAAAGTTCTTTAAAAAGTGGCAAGTAATTTGTCTATAATATTGAACTAAATGAAATCCAGATAATTCTCATTTGAAAAACACTAAAATTTATGACGGACCTTTTGATTTTTCATTTTTGAATCAGCTGCTAGCACTGCATGTCGGACCCTTTCAAGTAAGTGTCTGTGACAGCGTTCGAGAAGCTTTCCTCTCTGGATTGAGCTGATACCCACTTCTATAATTGAATCAAAAAGGGGGTACTATTTTAGGGCTTTTTTCCCCCTGGTAGCAGTTGCTAACTCCTTCTTTGGATGCAGCAGTCAAATTTCAACCTTTTCTTTGCAGCCCAGTTTGTATGTAGCCGGGCAAAGCTATACCTTCAAAGTTAGCCCTGCTTGGGAAAGGTGGGTTGCATCAGGTAATCTCCAAAGATCCCTTTCAACCTCAATTATTCTATAAGTCCATGATTTATTCTTTTGTTTCTGTGCCCAGTGGATGGAGTGGCACTTTCCCCTTTGCAGTACGAGGTATGTAATGGATTTTCTTCATTTGACTGTGAAAAAGTTGACATGGAGGAGGTTCCATCCATTTAGTTCATTACTCTGCTTCTGGGACTTTGTTAGAAAGACAGATGTCAAAAAATGATGATTTCCACAAGTATACTTTTTTATCAAATGTTAAAAGAGAATCAATTAAGAAAATTATGAGCAGCTCTATTTATCTTTTAGCCTTTAGTGAGAAGACTCTTTGCATTGTAATTACAGACTCTCAACTCAGTTATTTGCAATTACATATGAATGACTGAACTGTTACAGTTGTTTCACTTACAACATTTTGTAATTTCCCACTATGTTCCTGTACCTCAGTCAAGTAAAAGAAACTCCATTCTTTCATAGAAGAGATTTTGAGCTCATGTCTGTATGTATTAGGGGAAAGTTCAGACCATGTGTGAGGTTATGTACATTTAAAAAAAAATTTGAACCTTGGGGTATTCCTACCTTTCCCAGGTCTAGGTAAATATATAGCTTATACTAGTAAATTAACTCTGTTGAATAAGTTAAACAATTTGCCACCTACAGTAAGCTTCAATGCCGAAAGTTCTTTTGCCACTATATCTGTTTTAGCTAGGGTATGATTATTTTCAAGCCCTTAACTAATGCACTATATTGTACAAAACCTTCAATGTTGAATTTCAAATGTCCTTTTTAACTGAAACTACAGTGCAAAACTGACAAACATGAATCTACCTTGTGTAGAAAGTAAGCAAGATTTTTTTTTTTTTTTCCTATCTTTTCGCAAATGGGTGCCTCCTGCCTCTCGCATCTCTCTGCTGAGACTCTGCTTCTATGTGGAGTACGCTAATGCCTTCTGATGGGCTCAGTCAGACTGTGTGACTCTTTACACCTCTGCACTTCCATTAAAATCAATTCAACATTCATGATAGCACTTGGCAAAAGAAAAGGTAGAAATGGTACAGCTCTCTGGCTTTTGATGAGAGGCATTACCCACCAGATTCGGGAACCCTAATTTGCATTTTTGAGTAGCATCATTTAAAGAAGTAGTGGGCACTGCTACTGCGTATTTACACATACAAATACAGTTTGGGCTTTGTACTAACAAGTACAGGTTACTGCTATAGTTCGACTTCTTGGACATAAGGTGTCAGAACCTGCAATCATTGATTTTTGGCACCCTTAAATACATGGAGTTGTAGTTAGCTCATTAGATAGCCTTGTTAAAATGAATAGAACTGTTTACAGGGTAAGATACTACTTCACCTCTTCCTTGTCAAGGAGTGATCCTTTGCAGACCTGAACTCCATTGCTACATCTGAACTCCACAAACTGTTAGGGATGTTGCCTTCTCAAGTTATTTCTTTGAACCATGCACAAGTTTCTGGACTGCGCCTTCTAAGATAGGAAGTGGAAAACTTTGTCTTAAAAGCTGTGTTTAGATACTGTCTATTAGACCTTGTGCTTGATTTTGGAGAGGTGGTTGCAGGTAATTCATAGAGTCATTTAGGAAGGGGCCTCAGAAGTATCTACTCTGAACTCCTGCTCGAAGCAGGTTCAACAGTGAGATCAGACCAGGTTGCTCAGGACTTTATTCAGCCTGCTTTCAAAAACTTCCAAGGATGGAGACTACATAACCTTCAGTCTCAGTTGCTAACAGTTACCAATAATTACATTATCTGATGTCAAGCCTCTTTTCAGAAACACCGTATTTTCATCAATAATTTTATATATATATATTTTTATATAGAAATAAATCAACTTAGTTTTAAAAAATTCTTTGAGATTGAACTCTATTTGTTCCTCCACCTTAGTAAATAATCCAGAGGTTAGCAAAAAAAGCTAGCTGGAAGATGAGATTTCTCTTTGCCATGAGCTTTTGTGTAACTTTGCGTACCAGGCTTTTCATAATATGGCTCTGTTTTCCAGTAGGAAAATGAGTTGTAGATGTCTTATGCAAGCAGATAGATGGAATATTGTAAGACACATGACAGAATGGTAGTTAGAGCCTTAGAAATACTTGAATTTTGTGGCTAAATGTTTCCTGGGCTCTTTTTGCCACGTGTGTACCTTTTTAAATAGGAACTCGCTCTTGGTCTGAACTGAGAGAAGTGCTACACAGTTAATGGGCAGCTACTTTTGTACTTCCAGATCTAAGGACCTAGTTCTGGGATATTAAAAATTTATCAGCTTTTTTTTTTACATCTTCACAGTGCACCTTTTGATAGTTACAGTTTTTTGTGGGTTTTTTTGTTTTTTTGTTTTGGTTGGTTGGTTGGTTGGTTTTTTTCATATATAGGTTGTGTTTTGCTACTGCCCTCACCAACTTCAGGATCTGTATTTCTAATTAGTTCATCAGTAAACCAGGAATTAGTATTTTGTATCAGATATTATATGAACTTCTGCTTTATCCAAATTAAAAAATAATATATATAATGTGCTGGCTCACTCTTTCAACACTTGAGAACATGCTTTTACCCCCCTCAGGTCAGCTTTTCTTTCCCAACTGTGCTCCTCAATTACTTTCAGAATTGATTAACTTCCAGTTTATAATGACACATCTAGCAGTTGTGAAATAACCAAAGTCAGCATTTCTTCCAATGTTGCATCTCTGTGAGCTGATTCAATCCATTTTATAGTTATTGAGTTGGACATTTCCTCATTACTCAGGGGCTGGTGCCAACCAAGGACTCTTAAAGAACCACAACCTCTAAACAAGACTTTTTTTGTTGTTTTTTTTTGTTTGTTTTTTTTCTTATTGATATTGTTGTGAGGGGTTTTTGGATGAGGCTTTTGTTTTGGTTTGGTTGTGGTTTTTTTTGGTGAAAGTGAAGTTACAGTTAGGCAGAAAGCTGAGATTTGTCATTGCAGGCCACAAAGTGAAATCTAGGAGAGTACTCCAGAGCCTAAACTCCTATATGTAAAAAAATAAATTCTGCTCCAAAATGTTGAACAAACCACACACGTGACCTACCCAGATTCTCCACAGCTTTCTGTGAGCACTGTGGAGAGGTGAGAATGTTTATTTTTCTTACGATAAATTTTTCCAGAGCAGAAGTTCATCATAGTTTGAAATTTACCACAGCTAAAGAAAGGATCATTACATATTTGTGTTTACATTTTACTGAATAACAGAGAAACATCATGTTAAAAATTATGCACATTTTAATTTATTTTCAAACATATGATAAATATAATACTTGTTTCATTTTTCTGTTATGGGTATATTATCCTAAACCTCTGTGGAGTTCCGACTGGCTTAACTCATCGTTTAGAAGAACCAGAGTCAACTAAAAGGATCAATCCCTTGAAGAGACAAAGGACTCGTAGATATTGTTACAAAAATGTCTGTGCAGAGTAGCTTTACTGAAAGAAACAGAAACCATTTGCTCATATTGAGTTACTCTGAATCTATGCAATTTTTATTAGGCTAATGATGGGCCATGGCCTTACCTCCTTACTCTCCCCTAGGCTACAGAAAGAATAAACATATGGAAAAATTCAATAAGAAGTATTTTAGCGGATTTGATTTAGGAACTTCTGTGAAAAAGTTCTGAAAAAATAAAAAGTGATACTGTTTTCTATCCAATACCACCAGATCATCTTGTTTGTCCAAATATCTTGGAATTGGGTGGAGTTCAACACATTGCTAATCAAAAAAAAAAAAAGCAGCAATTATTTGGGCATTCCAAAGTAATCAATTATCTTTAAAATGTCTTCTTTTCAAATTTTACCTTCTATAAAAGTAATCATGAATGTTATAAAAATGTTTGAAAATTAGTATTTTTTGTGTAAGAGTGAATATATTTTACAAATGTCTATGGGGTGTGGAAACCATTTCTTTCACTCCTTTTTCAGCTGTCATGGGACTTAAAGAAGTAGCAGTTTAATGTTATAAATTGTGATAATCATCTTTTTACTTGACTGACCATGCATAGTGGGACCTTCCACAGAGGCACAAATTTTACTGAAGATAAATGAGGAGGAAAGAAATTCACCGATAAACTTTTCATTACAACATAATTACTCATAACTCTTTATCAGGAAACTACTGTGTCAATTTTTGAACTGGTAGAACCGTGGAAAAAATGTTATCAGATCTAAAAATAAACCCTGGTAGAAATCACACAATTTTTTTAAACAAAATTTTGCCACTGTAAGGCAAACGTTGTTTCCTGGTTTCTGCTTTTCAAATGCTGAAGAATATTATGTTCTCTTTGGAACTGCATTAATGTACAGAAATCAGCAGATGAGTAAGTGTCATGTTGTAGTTCCTGGAATTTCCTTTAGAGCTAGTACTTTGGTGGTGGTTATGCTCATGATTAAAAGTTCCCACAGAATTCACCAGGCTTGAACTAAAACATAATCTTTGCCCCTGTGTGAACATCCAGAAAGTTCAAATTCTCATGTTTTTTTCATTGCAATTCTACTCATTATGAAGGATCTTCCAACCTATCTTCAAATTTATTTCCTTAGCATTATAGTAATATAAGCCTCTTCCTTGAGCTTCCCGTGAAAACAAATGGTATCCATTCTAGCCCTAATCTATGTTATTGGCTATCTGTAGATGTATTTAACAAAAATTTTAACTTTTTGATTTTGAAGGAAACCAACTCTGGTTTCTTTTTTTTCTGTTGAGCTGTTGCATATGTTTCATGTTTCAAGTAGCAGCTATAATCACACTTCTAAACAAAATCAAGTTTTCTTCAATTTAATATTGATAGTAGTAATTAATATTAATGATTTTAATATTCTCAGGTCTTTCAGCTTTGTCTTTAAAAAGACACGGGACATGATGTTCTTGAAAGAAGTCTGATGGGTAGAAACGGCAAATGCAGATTTTTTGTGCTACATGAGTATTTTGACAAATGGCAACATGTACATAATCCCAGTTTCTCTGCCAGCAAAACCACAATGACAAATGTAAATGTTTAAGTACAAGACAGCAAATAACCTTTTAAGTAAAACCAAATATTTTAAGATAAAATAAGCATGTATTAGAAAAGACACATGATCTTGGATGAACACATACAGTAGGTCTTTGAATGCTATGCCCAATGACACACAAGTTGAATACATACTTAGTGAAAGCCAACAGAGATTGCTAGATTATGTTCTTATACTCTGTGGAGCCTTTCTAATAAAGACACAAAGTTGTGAGTACTAGAGGATGCCTATACATTCAAAATACATAAGTTTGCATGGAATATCTTTTCTATGTTTCTGTTTTACAAATATACTTTATAACTTTCTGATAATGATTAAGCCACTATAAATATGAAAGCAGGGCATGCATCTGGATTTTTAAAGGATTAAGAGGACTGAAGTTCATGTTGTCTCAGTTGTACTGAAGACCAAGAAATACATTTTAGACTGAAAGTTTCAGGTAGTAAAATAAATCATTAATAGTCTGGATTTTGCTGATACAAGTTGTTTATTTTATTTAAGCTGTAAATATATGTTTCCTTTGTATACAAAATCTATTTTCTGCTTTATTGGTTATTTGAAAATTTACTTTGAAATGTAAGTGTAAGATAAAATAAAAATTAAAAATTTCTCATGAAACAATAAGATTTCTTGAATTAACAGTCTTATAAACATTTTAATTACACAGTAACATTTTGTTATTAAATCTCACCCATTTTGATCATATTTAATTGAATGCCATAGTACGTAGTCAATGTTGAATTAATCTAAAAATTATTACAGCTCAATATCTGCCTTTAACAGAACAAAAAATTCTTCTCACAGAAAAATTCCGAACACTTTCTCTCTGGATACTTCAGTAGTAGACACAGCTCTCTCTTCCACCAAAAATATTTTTCCAATTGAAATTTTTTATTTTACTATGTTTCTAAATGTGTCACGGAAGCAGTCATTCTTCTTCAGTTTGCTCATCTATCAACAGAGTTAAAAAATATTGTCCAAATGTGTGTGTACACATGTGGGTAATGCACAAAATTTGTGCTGCATAGATGGTGGAAGTATAAGAATTTAGTAAAAACAGGAAATACAATTTATTTTAGTTAGATTGTGCTAGTCTTTCTCAAACAGCCTGTAGCCATGATTACCACTGGATTCTCTTTGTAGTTTCAAGCTGAAAAAATATTTATGGCAAAGGCATTTTAAGTAGATTCTGATTTTAAAACTCTTTATTAGAATGCCTAGAAGAAAACATTTGAGCCTTCAAAACTAAACTAATAATGAAAACAAATGTAAAATTTTACTTGATTGAATTAACCACTTTCCTTTTTAACTTTTACGTCAAGACAGAGGCAAATCTGTAGCATTTCCATAACTGTGGATGATTTTAAGGACTCAAAAGCACAAAAATGAAATCTATGGATTCAAACCATTGCCCTCCAGTCTCACCAGTAGTACTTTATATAAGAAGCATAGCTGATTCACGTTGCTCCATTTAGTATGCACTAGTGTCAATATGAATAAGTAACAGTTGAAGAACTGGTCCTGCTATTAATAGAAAACACATGAATTTCAAATGCAGCATATTGCAGTAATCAAACAGTGCCATATATGGCTTTTAATAAGTTAGGATTTGTAATGGTGTTAAATCATCATTCCAACCTCTCAAATTCTGTTTATATAGACCGTATACCTTTGGTAAAGATTAAAGTTCATGTAGGTGACCTTGGACTTTTTATAAGCTCATCATAGTTTGTCATACATATATTACATATGAGTGAATAGAAAAAAAAAGGTCAAAGATCATCTGTCTGAGCATAGCCTGAGAAAATACTAATTGAGATGGGGAAAAGCCATGCCAAGGGCTGTGCTTATAACAAAACCTTTTATTTGTGTGCTTAAAATAAAATGGTTCTTAACCTTACATAAAACTGACTAGAAATGGTGTAACAGTCTCTGGCTTGTGCCTTTCTCAAAACCATACTTGGAAGTTTCAGGTAATGCTGGTTGTTGTGGTCCTAAATCATGCCAGGGGCAGTGCTACAAAATGAACATCGCACAGTCATATTACATTTACATGTTCGCATAAACAGTTGTTCTGCCTGAACCCCTACCTTGGCATTGCTCAGTTTACCAAAAGAAGTTTGGACACAAAGGCCAGTAGCATGCTGCAAGATGAAATTGCTATGGTTTATTGCCACTCTTTGTGCACAGCCCACCAATACATCTCCTTGACATTATTATATAGTTGCAAGGTGCATTAGGCCCTCCTCTGCAGCATCCGTCTGCTGCTGCCCTTGTCACTAGTCCTTGAGATCTATGCTGACTTGTTCTTTGATTTTGTTTGCTCTACTCTGTCTGTGCAGCACTCCCAGGTATATAATTATAGCAGAGGCAATTGAGATGGAATTTCTGATTATAAAGGTGAATTATCCCATTGAATTACCTACTGACTTTAAGGTATGCTGCAAAATTCAGGCATCATGCAGATTATGATGGGAATTTATTTATTTATTAAAAAGAGAGTCAGACTTTATAAGAATGGAGGTATTAAATATCTGCCTAATTTTTTTTTACCAGGATGTCTGTTTGGACCCTTCTAGTTCTTAGTTTTCACCATTTATATTGATAAACAGCAACCAGAAAGCTAGTTGCAGCTACAAACATACACAGGTTCAGAGGCTGTACAGGCTCCAAAACCATTTAGAATCACCACTTGCAAGTGGAACGTGTCTGAACAAGATTTTGACGTGCCTATCTCTACAATTTTTGTGTTATTCCAAATATGAAGCTCAAAGAGAGTGTTTAGAGGCATCAAATTTACAGGAAAAGTGTCATAAGCAAGAGCGAGAAAAATGGCAATTTTTCATCAATACATGGCAATCCTAAGTAATGAATGGCATTATGTGTTTAATTTGAACTCCTTTGTCTTAGGCTGTTTTACATTCTGCTAGGAGAGCAGTCTTCTTGGATGTCAAATTTGTCATTTCTTTATTTGGTTACATAGAGGAAATTTCTACCTTGCCTTCATGATAAGCAGTTGATATGATACAAAATATCCGGTTATTTTATAATCCTTACAAATCCCATTTTTAAAAGTCTGTTTACCAGTCGTGACTTGAGTAACTGTGCCGTATCATGTGACAGATGGTGGAGGGAAAACATAGTGAGATTAATACGTAATTAATATAGCTAAAGTGTAATTAATTTAATATGTATTCTCTCAGGACTTGCTCTGTATAGACCTGGCTAAGAGATCACTGCAGTTAACATTAGACTTCACTGAGACATAATCAAAATGTGTTCCTAATATTGTGGAAACACTTATTTCATGTTCTTGATGCTACATGAGACGTCTTAGAACCTCATCTGGCAGATATTACAGGTGCAGCATATATATTGGTAAGTTAAATTTGAAGTTAAAACTGGATGTCAAAACTTAGTCCCCTTAATTACACTGCAGGGTTTGAGAGGAATAAAATTAAACAATATTTTCTCTAGTCGTATTTGACAAAGTGAAGTAGTTTAAAGATCAGATATTCTCTGTGTTACATCATCAATCAACAGTTGTATAGCAGTATAGAAGAGTTGTACAATAACTTAATCAACACCATTGTGCATGATCCTACTTTAGACTTTACTCATTTAAGAAAAGATAGATTAATAATTTGAATGAATGCCTTTGCTGATGAGGGTTTGGTTTTTTCTTTCCTCAGAGTTTTCTAATGAACTAGGAATACACAGTGCAGTTATGTCTTAATTTATCAATAGCAGCTGATGGGAATATGATGTTTTAAATTAAAGAGGGCATTGAGGTACAAAGGTTGGATTGCATCCAGTCCTCAATGTCCCATTTTTCAGAAATGTGGAGAAACTGGATGGCAGAAGTTACTTTCTATCATCCTGCCTTAATTTCTTTCCTTCAGTAGTTTTATGAGAAAATACAAGCTCTCCCAAATGAAACAGTGAAAAATCAAATAAATGTGTATGCTCTACCAGCTTGCACTGAAAAAAACAAGAACTGTAATTCTCATGTAGAGGTAAACTGCAAGGAGTTATGGAAAAGAAGGGTTTTCACTTTTTCTTTTTTTCCCTCCACATGCTTCTGTTAATTCTCTAGGTGCTATTCCCTGGAAAATGTCTAAAATAATTTGAAATCTTGTTGTCTTTTTCAAATGAGTTTACACTATTCTTATTACATACACGTTTGTCGTGGGCTAGGCAGTATATGACTGCAGCTACAAAACGGAGTCCCTATTGAATACTGGCTTACAGATTACTAACACAAACATTGATAAAGTAGTGAAAGTAATGACCCTCACAGAGTGTAAAGCAGTTACTGGGATACTATGTAGCTGAAGCAATATCTTTTGATCCCTCAGTCATCTCAAATTCTTGCACAAGCGTCTCCAGTGGAGAGATACAGCTGAAAAAAAGTCATAGCTCTGAAGTGGACAGAACTTACTCCTTTCCCTTTCCAATTCCAGGGAATCTGTTATCCCTGGGGATGCAAATTCTCTTCTTTAGTTTTACTGAGAAGTTCTGTACCTGTACATACCTGGAAGAGGTGAGCACTTTATTTAGTAATACAGTATTTTCTTCTTTCTCTTATCTAAATTGCCTTTCGATGTATCCTAAAAAAAAATCATAAACATCAACTTTTAAAAGTAACATCATCACTATCTATTGCACCGTGTAACAGTCTTTATTTTGTTATGTTATCTTTCACACCTGTCTTTTTAATAAAAAAAAAGTCGATAAAGGCAAATTACTTAGAGATGCTTTTTCTTCACACACTTTCTTTTTTTCTTTCTTTTTATTTTCCGTTCTTAAAGTATTTGGGATAAAATTCTTCCCTTTGAGATGAGATGTTGTCCATTGCAGCTGAATTTGACCTTTTGTTCTTTTAAGCTTCATTGGAAGAGCCTGAACACCTGTTTTGAGAAGCTGGGTCCCGGCCTTTGTAAGAAACAAGGAAGAACACCTTGTTCATAAAAGAATGAGGAATGAAAAAGGCATGCTTTCTGAGGGGCCTAGGGTAGGCAGATAATCTGTGATTAGACAGCCAGATAATAAATGATGCCCAGTGAAAAGGGAATATGAAAGTTTCTAAAACAGGTGATTGGGTGTGGGGGGAAGAAGAAGCAGCAGAAAAAATGTAAGATAAAGTGGACTTAAGTCATACCCATATGCACTAGGAATACTACAGGTGGGAGGCAAAAGTTATATGTAAAGCACAAGAATATAATAGTATTAATGTTACACAGTAAGACTAAAGCATCCATGGAGTCAGACAACTAAAAATTAAAAAGCATATAGCTGATTGTTTGCTGTAGGACCTTAACACAGATAAAGAGAAGAAATGTGAGATGATACAATTTTACAGGTATGGACCACACAGAAATAGCAGCCTGGATAAAGTAATGACATTTGTACAAAAGACCAAGACTTGGGGTTGGGGTTGGCTACAGTTCACAGAGTAAACTCCAGCAGAATGTAAATCAGATGCAAAGGACAGGTACCATACTGCTGAGGCAAATGAGAATATGCGAAAACTTGTACGGATTGAGAAGAAATGCAATTAATAGTTTCACAAGATACGTTTAAGCATCTTCACACAGTGACAGTCAAAAAATGTGATTTTGAATCACTTGGATATCTACAGTATGTCCCAGATGCAGGAAAAAAAGCAGGGGCAGGTCCAGAGAAGGGCAACGAAGCTGGTGAGGGGTCTGGAGAATAAGTCTTACGAGGAGAGGCTGAGGGAGCTGGGGTTGTTCAGCCTAGAGAAGAGGAGACTGAGGGGAG
>KZ505886.1:407086-434466 GCA_002844005.1 Limosa lapponica baueri
AAACATCTCATTACATTTCTATGCTGTTTTCAGTCCTAGAATATGTCAACAAATTACAGGTTATGAGTGATTCTGCACCAAAGTGCTTAGTTTCCCTTATGCTTTCACTTTGACAGAAATGGGGATGTAGAACAGGCAAGATTTCTAATAAAGAAACCTTATTTATAAGTACAAGTTAATGGATACTGCTGAGACAAGCACTCTAAGAGACTTCAAATGTTACTGCCAATGTGTGTCACAAACAGACTACCAGAAACTGTAGCAGTACAGAACAACTGCCAAGGGAAGGCAATACGCCTCTGGAAACAAATAACTATTCAAATTAGGTTTTAACATGCAAAAGAACCAGATAAGGACGTTTGGGTCTGTGTTGTAGTCTAATGATTTGATGTTAGAAGAGAGGCAAGATTTGTAGGCAGAAATAATGCATATGTACGCACAAGCACACACATCTTTATATGTAATTATATAAATTAGACCAGGCTTTTGGATACACAACATTCCAGAAACAATTGCAAAATAAATTCCTACTCACTTGAAATAACATGGAAACAAAACAAATTCAGATTTCAGATATATTTGAAATAGACTGGGCTATTCTGAACATTGGTTGGCAGATTCCACATGGTGACAAGCTATCTGCATCTACATATATTTGTAAAGTTTGCATTAGAAGCCAAGACTTGTCATCCCTGAATTCACTAGAATATGTCTTCTGATGGACTGAAAATGGGAACAGAATTACCATTAATTATTGTCATAGGTCTGCATTAGTATAAATGATTCCTTTCTGCATTTCCATTGAACTCACAGCCCCAGACATCACCACCCAAAATTGAATGTTCACAGAGAAAGATTATTTTTTTAAATATGCTTTTCCCACTGCAATCTATAGCATAATGCACAGGTAAATATAGTTACAGATGTTGTCGTGTTCTGGAGTAAGAGTTGTGCAAAAGAAGCATGCCCATTTCCTTCTTGTTAGAAAAAATAAAAAGACTTCATGCTTCCCATCTTGGCTTCATGGACAGTATCCTGATCTAAGTGAATGTAATAAATTAATCCTTTACTTGTGTCTTGTGAGAGAAAATCTCTCCAGTCTTTCATACAAGACTATGTAATCATATGCTTACATGCTTTGCTGGGTGAGAGAGAGAGTCACTGCTACTTGATGCTAGAGACACGGGAATTCCACACGAAGGGAGAAAGGGTTCCTGGGCTCCATTTAAAAGCATTCATTTTCAGCCTTGAATGTTTTGATAAAAGCATTTGGGCTAGGACTTCCACTGCAGAGAATACTCCTACCAGGAGACTTGGTGAAGGCATGAAACAGTGTAAAGCGAGGATGTACATCCTAGGTATGGTTATTCAAGTGCCTTACTGTCAGTTTTCCTGTCAGTGAAATTAGTGAAGTTGATGTGTAGATAGATGTTGGGGAAGCATTTTTTTAAGTTAGCTGTAAATTTCAGTGAAACTTCAGTTTCTGTAAAATTATTAGAAGAGTAAATTGTCAAAATACAAATATTTTGGTGTCTCAGGCAACCTAGTGTTAATGTGTTAGGGACGGGGCAGAGGGAGCACAGCTCCAATTCACGAGCAGAGCCATGCAACAACATCATATGATGCCCACCGCTGATGGATGCAGAAGAGCTGGAGGGATGTGATGGGTCTAGGTGCTTAAAGGACTGAGGTGGATCTGTCACCGTCTCTTGCATGGGCTGCTCTCCACAGCACACAGCTCCTGTCAGGAGCCTGCTCCAGTGTGTACTCTCCACAGGCTGCAGCTTCCTCAGCGCACATCCACTTTCTCTGGCATGAGATCACTGATGGGCTCATCTTTGACCAGCAGAGGGTCCACCTTAGAATCAGCTGGAACTGGCTCTGTCTCACACGGGGGCAGCTTCTGGTATCTTCTCACAGAAGCCATCCCTGCATCTGCCCCAGCCTGGTGACCAAAACCTTGCCATGTAAACCCAATACAAGGTTCCTGACTACTAGCAATATTTTCTTGCCTCCTGCAGCACATTGTTTTCTCTGGGAAAGCTCAACTGATCTCTGAGAGAAGGAGTTACCCCTTTCCTTTAGGAAGTGTCATCTCATCCAGCCTTCTTAGACAAACAAGACATAATTATGAACAGAAATAAAATAAAGCAAGATAGAAATACCTCAGTCACCGATCACTGAAGTCTTGGCTTTGTATTCCTATAAATCTTGATTACTCCTGGAGACAACTTAATCTGAGTTACGAGAAACAGAGATAAGAAAGCTGGTAGAAAGTGTCAGGGACAAAGACTTTTAAATTAATAGCTTTAAATGAACTTTTTTTGAATGCTTTAAAAAACAAAAAAAACCAAAAAGGTGTGTTTACACTTGGACGACATGATGTTGGCAAAGCAAAGATCCAGTTCATAGGCTGAGGAAATGCACTCTGCAGATGGCAAAGGCAAACCTTAGTCCCAGTTCATACTCTAGCAGCTGGTATCCTAAGTTTCTATCCCTCATTGGTCTCACTTCCTTTCATTTAACAGCCAGACTGTTATTTATTTGCCCTTTTAACAAATGGGGCTTTTGTTCATTTCCTTCCTTTAAGCAGCCCTTTGTTTGTTGCTGAACTTAGGACCAAGTTGCTGAATCATCTTTGACATAAAGCACAGCGAGGGTAATGTATGAAAAGCAAAGACAACTGAGTAGAGTATGATAGTGCTAATCCACTTGCATTTGTTCCTGAGAGGAAAATGCAGCTTGCCACTCTCACAAGAGGCAGCAGAGCAGTCAGAGGAACTGTACCAGGGGCTGCATCACAAATAAATGGGTACCATAAACTTACTCACTGTGATCCTTTGTGAGCACGGTCAGAATTGAAGGATGGGTGTTCTCTTTCCAATATCTCGTGCTAAGTCTTGAAAAAGGGAGCAGCTGCCTTTTACACTCCGGAGCAGCCTGGTGACAGTGCACGGGAACAGATGGCAGAGCAAGTGTCTCTTTCTTTGCATTTAGGCAGTCCCCTTCTCTCCTCCTGCTTCTCACAAACAGCCTCAATGAATTTTCTTCATGGTATAAAGATACTAAACCTTTTCTTTTCACTCCAGGAAACAATCACCCTTGCTCTTTGGGGAGTAAAAAGAAAAAGGTGGAAATCTAAAGTGCTAATTTCCCCTCCCTCCCCGCTCTCCCCCCAGCTTTTTTTTCCACAGGTCAGTCAACTGAAAAAAGAGATGAGCTTTAAGATTTCTTTTTTGTTCCTGTGGGTTGATATATAGACAATCTTAACAACATTTAGTAGTTGCTTTGCTATACGGAGAAGGAATGGGATAGTAGGATTCAAACTAGGGAAGAACTAATGTAGCCATTCCTTGACTTCTGCGTCAATGCCAGACATTTTTCCTTTCATCAATATTCTGAAAACATTAATCCTTATAGATGTAAATATGGACAGTTTATACAGATATAAGCTAAACTTCTGCACAGCATATATTATCTAGTGACTATTGTCTGTTAAGTATTGCTAGATGAGGAAAAAACATTTGAATAAGAAACAGATTTCAGCTATTACATGTTTTCCCTGTGATTTAGATGCACAAACCAAGTTACTAAAAATTGTGCAATGACTTGCACCTGCCAAGAATACAAATTAATTTGGAGGTCACATGGACACTTTTAAACTCACTGTTATGGTGAACTCCACCGGGACCAAATTAACATGGCTAGGTGCTCTGCTCTTTTTTAAGAGGAGTCCGCCCAGCCGTTCAGAGTCTGCTGCTGACAGGAGTGCCTGGAGCAACCAGACTTGGATGGGAGATGCTGGTGGTAGGTCACCACTCTGAGAGTGATTCATTCAGACTGTCTGCAGGCTCACTTAGTGCCACTGAGTTGGCTGCACTCTCTTTACTTTTGCAGTTGTGAAGTCTAGAGATGCATGCATTTTTTAAAAGGCAATTTCAGGTTCTGACATAAATCTAAGACCTCTGGGACTTCAGACACTCTGTAGACTCTGGAATGCCTAGGCTTTGATCCATGCTTGCTGTCAGGCCCCTGTTCCTGCAATTATAATTGATCCTATAACTCTTACTGTCCGACATTTGGAAAGAATCAAACAGCAACCTAACGCAAAACTCAATATCCAAATATATGCTGAAGCAAACCAGAGGGCAATTTATTTCTGTACCTGGTGAATATTCCATTTCCTGAAAAGAAAATATTAATCACAACTCTTGATATGCCATGTGTTAATTGAATATAGATACTTTTCAGTGTTCCAAAATATCAGAATGTCAGCTAAGTATTTGCATGGAGAAGCACTTGGACATAAGGACATGGATCTGTTGGAGGAAGTACAGAGGAGGGCCACGAAGATGGTCAGAGGACTGGAGAACCTCTCCTATGAGGACAGACTGAGAAAGCTGGGGTTGTTTGCCCTGGAGAAGAGAAGACTCCTGGGAAACCTTATAGCAGCCTTGCAGTAGCTAGAGGGGGCCTACAGGAGAGAGGGGGAAGGACTCTTTATCTGAGAGTGTAGCGATAGGATGAGAGGTAACAGCTTTAAACTGAAAGAGGGTAGGTTTAGATTAGATATAAGGAAGAAATTCTTTACTGTGAGGGTGGTGAGACACTGGAACAGACTGCCCAGAGAAGAAGTGGATGCCCCATCCCTGGAGGTGTTCAAGGCCAGGCTGGATGGGGCTTTGAACAACCTGGTCTAGTGGCAGGTGTCCCTGCCCATGGCAGGGGGTTTGGAACAGGATGATCTTTAACATCCCTTCCAACTCAAACCATTCTATGATTCTATGATATTTGTTGATTAAACACTCCTATGAGTGAAGTCTTGTCTGTTTATTTCACGGTCTTTAGAAATTGTTTCCTGATCATCTCCCCTTGTAAACAAGCACTCTTTACATATTCCATTAATAGGTGTTTTGTACTGCTGCAGATGAATCTGAAGAGACGGGATCCTGGGAGACACTCTTTGTTATGTGCTAGTCTCTTCAGGGCTTTGTAGAATGTCACTTTGAAAATGTAACATGATGGAAATTGGTGAGCTGTGCTCTCTCATGCAATAGAGTTTACATAAACATTGAAATGTTGTTTCTGGTTGATATAGCCTGTAACTTCTATAAGCATTGTCCTCAAGCTACTATTCTTCAAGTGAGCAAAAACACAAAATATTTTGCCAGTGTGCTCTGTGTTGTGAAATCATATAAAGTTTTTAACTTAGTTGTACATTACTTAACTTGGCATTGAAATGGCAAAAACAAAACCACAACAAAAAACCTCAGGCCACAAGGCCAAGACAGATAATATTGCAAGTACCAATAAAGTGTTATAACTCTGTCACTGTTCATGGAACATGCAGCTAAGTTTGAGTTTTTGGTTTTGATATTTGGTTTTTTGGTTTTAAGTAGGAATGTTTTCTACATGTCAAAATAAGCCACAGCCTTTAGCTTAGGCTTTAGATAGACGTGTACTTGCACAAGAAATCCCAATAGCTTTCAGTAAAAGTATACAGACTCTGGATCAAGGTAGATACATAAAGCAACTATAGAATTTTTCTGAAAAGCTGAAAAGTTTATAGATCTGTATTCTTCTATAACTTGTTCCTGAAAAAGTGGGTAGTGCAACTTCTCCTGATGCAGGCTAAAGCTCTGTGAACTTTTGTGCAACTTCACTGCCTTCTTGGACTCTGGATTATATTAAAGAACAGAAATAATTACACTGAGAGGCCGGTCCTGCATTCCTAACATAAGCAAAATGCTTATTGGATTTGCAGTGTAGGTCTGTCTTTTGTTTAGGAAAACCTTTGAAGCCTGTTGAACAGGGACCAAGTCAAGATCTCTGAGTGAGACCCAAGTGGTGTTTTGCATAAATAGGAAATACCCTCCACATACATGGAGGATAATTATTTACATTTGTTCTGTGGATTCTTTGTAATCTGTATTACTTTGACATGTACAGATTTCATAAACGTGAACTGACTTTTGAAATGGCAAGAAACAGAGCACTTCGTGCAGAGAAGTTGCTTCATATATATAAAATATGAGTGACAGGCCTGATAATGTGTATATTCACCACTGTCCTCTACTGGTTGAATTAAGAACTGTGCAGCTCTATGTTGAGTAGCACTGGGCAAACAGGAAAAAAACTGCTGTGCCATTCATTCAAATTTGAAAACTAGTCCTGAGTCAACCATGCTCATAGCTGTTTTGTGTTCATTCTCCCATAATGTTAAAATGAAAGATTATCTTTTTTTTTTAAATCAGCTGTCAGGTTTATAAGAGTGAGCTAATACCTTTTCTAGGCTAGCTGATACAGACAAGATTTCAGGCACAGAAGCCTACATCATGTCTGACAAGGAAGCCAAAACATGCAAGTAAAGCACATGTTAAAAACAGGTGACCTGAGTTTAACCTAATTGCTAATTGACTGGCTTCCTCAGAGAAAAGAAAGAGCTAATACCTTCAGGTAACAGGGTTGCAGTGGTAGACATGTGAGGACCAAGCTCCCTGTGAAACTGAGAAAGAGTCTCTGTGGCTCCCAAATGTTCTCCAGAGCATTAGGGAAAAATTAAATGCTGAAATTAGGCCATTTACCCTGGCTTTTTATGGCTTTGATTGATATACAGTGCTTTCGGGGCATTATGCTTTAATTTAGGTTTGGTTGTCCAGTCGACTAGTGTTAGCCGACAGGAGTACACATAACAATTTCCCTTATATCACTTTCCTCTAATGAATGTTAGCTTACCTGTTGCTGCATTATAATTCTCTTAATTACAGAATGTGATAAAGGCTTTTCATTCACTGCAGCCTAAGCATATTATGTAGTTCAATGTCTTGCCACAAAGATTTTTTTCTAGACATCGTGCTTGCAGAGAAAAAAATAAAGCATTTTGCTTTTTCACTAATCAGCTCTAAGAACTTCTGTATCTAAAGTAGTTGGGTTTGTATCCCTAGCAAAGCAGTAAAAAGGGAAAGCAACCTTTTCCTTTAGCATGTGAGCACAAAGTTGGTTTATCACAGCAGTATTTGCTCTAATTGTGCTCAGAAAGGCTATATGTGTATGCAGCAGCATTTGGGAAAATGGCTGCTTGGAGACATAAATCTCCCCTGAGATCTCACTGTGGTGGTATAGCTTTGATTTCTTTCCTAATATAATAAAATATTGTGTGTTCTAATTCTGCCTGAAGTCCAAGCGGCTTCCTACTTTATTTTATTTTCGAGGGTGGAGGGCAGAGAAGGGGAAGAAATATAGCTGGGAAGGGTGTTGCTTCAGAAATGTAATCCTCGTTATTGGACACTTTTACATTTCAGTGGCAGAACTGGAGCTAGTTGAGGACCACTGGCAGAAGGGTAGGAGTGTCAGGGCCACCCAGCCTGGCACAGGGCATCCTGCAGCCGAGCTGCTTCTGCGTGGCAAAATGGAGGCACGTCTTCATAGCACTGTGCGGAAACCTCAGTGAAGAAGCAGTCTGGTTCTCATGGTAACCAGGATTTCCATATACTGCAGGGGTACACATAGTCTGACATCACTTTGCTGCAGGGAGGATTTCTGTGCATACTCAAGGACTAAATTAAGCCCTTTGTAAATGGAGAAAGTGTGTCCATTTTTGTGTCTGTAAGTGTATGGCTTTCCCTGTGTGAAAGGGAGAGGAAAAGTGAGACAAAAGAGGATGCAAAAATTTATTTCTCTTAGTATAAACAGAAATAACCCTGACACAACCAGCTTCTCTTTTTTAATTTGCATCCTATTTTAAAAAGCAATAATATCTTGCACAGCTGGGAGGAAAGAAGGACGCTAGCAGCTTCTTTAGGTCTAAGAAAATTTGCTTTGCTAATCAGAACATAGGGAAACAGATTTACTGAATGTTAGGTGATGCTTTTTGCTGTAACATATTACAGATTTTAGCAGGGAAAGACTGTAATGGAGATGTGATATTCTTCATGCATGATACAGTGACATCTGGTGTAAGACGTGCTGTGCTGTGTGCTGCAGTTCCCAGCTAGGAAGCTTGTGCTTTGGTGTTATCAGACTCTGCCGGGAGCCTAGTGAGAGGTCTCCTTGCCCCTCATTTAAGTTGAGTTGTATTTATTGTAATATCTTCCAGGACCCCGTGTTATTCAATTCTGTATTTATATTCTGTCCTTGGGCATTATAATACAAGAGAAGCTGACATGAAATCTCTATTGTTCTGTTAAGGAGATTGGAGTTCCCTCAGTGTGAAAGGTCTACAGTTGCTTGTAGATAATTTATAATAGGCCTGTATAGAGACCTAAAAAAGCTTAAAATTGGCTGGAGGTTGAAGACTTTTAGCATACTGAGGGATCTTTTACTTTTTTTTTTTGGCAATAACATCAACTCTGAACTGAAAACACTTCTCATGCAGCTATTTTGGCTTGTATTGATATAAATTATTTTGAACCCTTCCACTTGCAAAGCTTTAGTATGGGCTTGTGTGTTCTCTGATATATGGAGAACTTGCAGGGCTAAGGCAGGTATCAGTTACTATAATGCAAAGCTGCAGTTCTTCCCTTTTCCTCATTATGTTAAACTCTCACCTTTCTAAATAGAAGTTCAGTGGAACTCTTCATAGGTGTGGTATCCACACCACCATCTCAACTGCATGATAAAAAGGCCTTTGATTTGTTTGGGTTTTGAGCAGGAGTTTACTCTGCAATGTGTTTTGTGAAGCATCAAATATATTCCCAGATGATCACAAATTAAGTGACAATGTTAAACAAACATCAGTATATTTCTTGTGAATCTGGTGTACTTTTAAGTGATATAGACCTTTCAACAAATTGCTGCTTTTGCATGTTTTAATCAACAGATTTCAGTCTTCTTCCAAATTATGGTTCCCTTCTTTCTCCTTGGTTATGAATTACAGTTTTATTACATTACTGTACTTGAAGTTAATGTGAGATATATAATCACAAACCTAATGATAAATATCCTTTCCTGGTTACCTACATGTGGAGAGCAAAATAAAGAGGTAAAAATGAGGAGAAATAAAAGCCAGGCTTTGGTATTTTAACTGCTGTATCCTTCAGTGAATTCTTTTTTTCCTGGCAGCTTCTGGAAAACAAAATTGGTGGTTACGTAATGCCTTGAGAGGAAAGAGAGCCTGCTTTGAACCGACAACAGCCTTGACAGCTTGAATGTTGAAGCTAGAAATATCTTGTCAGAAATACTGTCTTTAACATTGCAGAACCCTACTGGAGTCCTTCACTCTGGGAAGGAAAACCAGGTGTACTGCAAACTGCTGTACTGCAACTGTGCAGGGCCACCAGCACTGGTTAATGATAAGTAATACTTGAGCTGCTGCTTTGATATCAGTAGATGCTGC
Source organism: Limosa lapponica baueri (assembly GCA_002844005.1). Classification (NCBI taxonomy): domain Eukaryota; kingdom Metazoa; phylum Chordata; class Aves; order Charadriiformes; family Scolopacidae; genus Limosa; species Limosa lapponica. The sequence goes on from KZ505886.1 coordinate 416,421, forward strand.
ATGCTCACTGTCCCTTCTATACCCCAGAGGGAGCTGATTTTTCTAGCCTTCATGTCGGAATGTGGTGCAACCACTGTGACAATGAAATCAAAGGAATGGCGTCTTTAAAAAGCCTATCTGTGTTTCTTGGCTCCAGAAGTCCTTTACTTCCTTTTCTCCAAGTGTATCCATAAATGCATTTATAATTAATTAAAATTTTCTATTTTATTGTGTAACTATAATGGAAAATAAAATGTTTAGCGCACAAGTAAGAGGAGACCTTCCCAGGCTGACTGTGACATAAGTGAGCTAGTACATCTCTCTCCACTCTTCCTTGTATCATTCTTAACAGGTATGGACCTTTTTTTAGTATTTTTTCATTTATTCAAATGTAATAGTGCAGTACAAGGATGCATTTGATTTATTCTCGTGTAATCATAAATTAATTTCTAGGCCACACATGTAGAACTTGCAGGGATGTGCAGAATTTGCAGGCATCTGCAATAACCTGTAGATGGCATTATCCTGTGAACATGGTGGACAGATGTTTTGTCTAAAACTAGTAAGCTAGAGAGAGAGAGAGCGCAAGAGAGAACCAGTGGGATAAGAGATTAAGAACAAAAGAGAAGGTCTCACTACTTCATTAAAAAAGGAATTGTGTGATAAGGAATCATCAAAATGCTTCCTTCTGTTTTTTGGGTCTCTTCTGTGCTTAAACAGCCCAGACTGACCAAAGCCCTTGGCTGGGTGCACTTCCCAGTCCCTGACATCCTCTCTGGGATGTTGCAGTACCCAGGTAAAGCATCCATAATGATTTTGCAAAAGTCACCCATACAGGTAGTGCCTCACGTGGTGCTCCATCATGCTCCCTTCAAGCTGGTGTTGGGATTTTGCAATCCTCGAGCAACCAGTCCCATGTAGGCACATCCCAATAGCTTATATGCTTGCTTTCCTAGGCACCACGGGCCTCTGCAGGTTCCCCTTTTCACAGCTGAGAACAGGAGAAGAGGAGAGATCTCCATCTCTGGGAGGCTGAGAGAAATAAAAATATCCAACACGTGCAGTGCCTGTGACAGTGGGCCTCTTTTCACCACAGGCAGAGCATCAGCCTGCCAAGGACTTCTGCTAGCCAAGGCCATGTCACTGATCTGGCTATGAATACTGTCAAACAGGAACCCAATGGGCAGCCCATCAGATCCTTTCTTGATACTACCTGCTTTTTTGCTGCAGGCATGGTGAACAGTGTTGGGGGCTTGGCAGGATTCCACTAAGCATCGTGAAAGCAACAAACAAAAGGATGTACCTGAAGTATATATGTTTTTTATATAAAAAATTTACTTGTACTTGCTATAAATTTAATAAAAACTATATTTAAAATATCATGCAAATATAATGCATGAACTATATATATATGAGTGCATATATATATATAAAATACAGTAGATAAAATTACAAGCTACACAAAGTATTCGCCTTTTGCCTATTATCAAAAAGAATCTTGGTCCATTCTTTGGACCAACACTCTAGGAAAAACTAATTCTTGTCCTCCATTAAAATTTTAGACTTTTTTTTTCATTTCCTACTCTGTTATAAATCAGGATGATAAATTTAAAAGCTTCTGCATACCAAAAATCTCAGTGACTCTTTAATTAAACTCGGAGTATTTTAAATGCTTGGTTCAGTTTTCAACCATTTTTAGTCTGGCTTAAACTTTGAAAGGTATCCTTTCAAGAGTCAAGAATGGGAATGTACATCCCACCAATAATCTTTTTTCACTAATAGATAAACTCATAGCTGAGCTCTGGTTAATGTCAACACCCTGGCTAGCTGTGGTAAGGTAGAGCAGTCAGGCAAAAGCTCTGGGATCAACACCATCTCAGTAAGGAAAATAGAATTTAAAGTGTGTTGACAGTTGTGTGCCTTATATACAACCTGCTGGGAGCAGCGTACACTGTCACATCTCAGATTCTGCAGAAACTCTTCTTTAGGTGATGCAGGCATTACAGACATAGCAATGCTCTCACTGCCTCCGTACTGTTTCTCTCCTCCTTGCAGATGACGTGACTGTTAATTGTCTAAAATTCCATACCTTTAGTGTGTTTTATGGCAGATTATTTCATTCTCCTGAACAAGCCCTTTCAATGGTGCTCCTTCACTGTGTTTTTCTGAGGGAGTGGGAAAAGCCTGGTCTTCTACCCTCCCTCTCCTAGTGACTTGAGCTATTTAATTTAAAATTTGATCACCGCCACGATCTTGTGCTATTAAGCTTAACCAGGGGTTTATTTTGCAGGGTTACGTGACATTTGCTCTAGGATGGGTTCTGCTCTGAGCTGTGTTATTTTCCCCTCTACCTCCAGAGATTCTGTTTTATTTTGAAACTGTAGTTTTTATTTTATTATAGCCTGGTTATCGGCATTCTAGTACTACATTGGGTCGTGTGCCCTGTAAAAACGGCCTCCTCCTCCTTCTGCTATTTTATTATTAGGTCTCTGATTTTTTTTTTTTCATTATTTTTTATTGTTTGGATAATGTTTGGTGTATCCTACAATCCAAGGCATTATGACGAGCATAATACTTCAAGTGCAACTTTTACCTAGCAAATACACTAAAGGATAGGAGCAAAATAAAAAATCAACCAGTTTTGCCTCAGAAAGAAATAACGTCTGGCAAAAAATACTCGGTAGTATTCAGAAACATCTCTTAAGTGGGATTTCCTGGAATGTTTGGTCAGATGGCTTATGACTTGGAGATTTTACTCATTTCTTAAATTATTATACTAATACTTTTTTATTTTTCTTTAAAATTTGTTCAGTTTTACTGTATTTATTCAGACAAAGTAAGAAAATCAGGTAACACGTTTGAAACATGAAACTCTTTTTCGAAATTTTCTTTATAATGACATGGACAGAAAACAACTTATTAAACTTAAGAACCTCTCTAGGGAACTGATTTTCAGAGCTGCTGAACAGGTGTGTTGACCACGTGGAGTTGCATGTGTAGTACCATGTGTTTCTGTAGTATCATATAGTTTCTAACTATAGGGCCAGAACTGTTTCAAGTGTAGCAATTTGGCTTTTTTTAACTTTTTCATCAAGCTGGAATTTGTATGATTGCAGAGGGCATGACCTCAGCCACTCTCAGCTCTGCATTCCTGAGCATTTTAAATCCTTCCTCCAGCCTCTTCCATGGACCAGTAACCATTCATGCCTTCGAATAGTTTCTGTAGGATTTTCAAATATTTGTACCTAAGGGCTGAAGCCTCATAGACTGCAACATGCAATTCTTCTACAGTCTTTTGGTGGTATTTTTGGGGCCGTACAAAACTTCCCACTGTACTTATCAGATTAATTTTCCTGGGGAAGGAGTTGCATGCCATGTCAGAAGAGAACTGAATGCAGCCAAATTCACACTCACAATGCAGCTGATCAATGTCCAGTGCAATAGGTCCTGATCTATCATGGGCACTAACCCATTAAAATGAATCCAATGCAGCTAGAAGCCCAGAAAATAAGACGATGAAATCAGCAATCAGCATGATACTAATTATTACACTGATTATTGCGGGAATTGATATTCAGTTTTTACACTGTTATTTATTATACATTACTCCAGTACAACATAAAATCATCGTGAACCTTTGAAAAAGTTTGTGAGTTACACAAACATGAGGTCACAATATCTATTTTTCACTCCTTTTTCTTTCATTTAAAATATATATAGCAATCAAAATATTATGGGTGTATTAATCTCAGCATTCTCTGTCTAGAAATTTGGCTACAATAAATTTTGGAATGCTTACAAACATTGCGTACAATCTTACAGATAGAAAATCAAGACAAGAGCTGATGTCTTTCTGGTCCAGATTCAAAGACTGCAAGCACTTGAGCTAACAGGATTGCTTTTATTATTTTAATTAATTTTCTTATCAGTGAGGAAACAGTGTCTTAATCTTCGGAGTTAGTTACCCATACAAAGAAATCTAGTTTTCATAATTACATTTGAGATGGCAGTTTGCTTAGTTTGATGTGAAGCCACACAAGAATCCCCCTCAATATATTTTTCATAGATTAAGTTCTTCCAGCATGATTTTCTTTTTTTTTTTGCTAACTATGCTCTTGGGATCCTGAATAAGAGAGCAAACAACCTTTTCTGTAAACTGCAACTATTTAAGTCTATCAAATCCCACATCAAATCTTTCATTGGTTCCTATGTTTATTTCTTAGCTATCTGTATATTGCAATTGGTATTCAGACATCCATATACATGATTTTATATGTAGAGATGCAGTGAAATACACATTATATATTATATAAATCAAATAAGCACACATGAATTTAACTGTCAATTTCAAATCTATAAATGCACTTTTATGAAGCCTGCAAGTGGAGGTGGGCACAATTTAGAAGGTCATCTGAAAACCTGGCTTTGTGCTTTTTTACAGTTACTCCAGAGGAATACAACTGTGAACAAGATAGTTGATTGTCTTTGTCACTGGAAAATCTTATAGAAAATATATTTTCTATATATAGAAATGTATGAGATGGAGGGTGTAGTAAATTTTAGAATTAAGTACAAACAGTTGCTATTTAGTGAAAACTTCCATGTTGTCATAAAAAAATTTTCTGCTGCCAAATTCTCTTTTTAAAAGTCTGATATAGAATGTTAATTATAGACTTCCACAGGAAGTTAAATTGCACTTGAACATAATATTTTTATGTTTAATAAAAACGCTCGTAGAGTTCAACTGCTTGAGGAGATGTGAATATCACATACAGACAGTAGGAAAGCAACTTGGAATCACAGACACTCATGTTGAATGTAGATAGATGTGAAGTTTCTGTAAATTATAAGGAGTTATTGGATAAATAGTGTGGTGAAATGGTTGTAATGGTGATCAGTGGTACAAAGTCCAGCTGGAAGCCAGTCACTGGTGGTGTACTGCACAGATCAATACCGAAGTCAATACTGTCTAATATCTTCATTAGTGACCTGAATGACAGAGTCTTTCAAGTCTCTTCAAGTTTTTACATGATACAAAACTGGGAGGAGTGTCTCACACATCCTTGACAGGCTGGAGAAATGGGCTGACAGGAACCTCAGGAAGCTCAACAAAGGCAAATGTCAAGTCCTGCATCTGGGGCTGAATAACCCAATGCAACAGTGCCTGCTGGGGGCTGCCTGGCTTGAGAGAAGCTTTGCAGGCAAGGACCTGGGGTTCCTGGCGGACATGACTTGACCATAAGCTAGCAGTGTGTCCTTGTGGCAAAGTAAACCAACAGCATTCTGACACCAGTCTCTTTTCAGTGGTGCCCAGTGACAGGAGCAGAGGTAGCAGGCAGAAACTGAAACACAGGGGGTTCCCTCTGAATGACAGGAGACACTTCTTATTGTAAGGGTGACCAAATGCCGGCACAGGTTTCCCAGAGAGGTTGTGGAGTTTCCATCCTTGGAGATGTTCAAAAGCCATCTCAACATGGCCCTAGGAAGCCTGGTCTAGCTGCTCCTGCTTGAGCAGGGTGGGAGGTTGTACAAGATGCCCTGCAGAGGTCCCTTCCAACCTCAAACTTTCTGTCATTCTGTGATCCTGGGCCTCATTAGGAGGATTGTTGCTAGCAGGTCAAGTGGAGTGATCATTTTCTTCTGCTCAGCCTTGGTGAAGCCACATCTGGGGTGCTGGGTCCTGGTTCCAGACAAGAGAGACAAGGATGTACTGGAGCAAGCCCATAAAAGAGCCACAAATTTGACTAAGGAAATGGAGCATCTGTCATATGGGGAGAAGCTGAGAGAACTGGGCTTGTTCAGCCTAGATAAGAGGCTATGTGTATCTTATCCATGAGTATAAATACCTGATGGGAAGGAGTGAAGATTAGCTAGGCTTTTTACAGTGTTATCCAGTGATAGGACAAGAGGCAATAGGCACAACTGAAATCCAATAAATTTCATTTAAACATAAGAAGTATTTTACTGTGAGCATGATCATACACTGGAACAGATTTTTCCAGAGAGGTTGTGGAGTCTCCATCCTTGGAAATATTCAAAACTTGACTGGAAATCTTCCAGAACAAACTGCTTCGGTTGGCCCTGCTTTGAGAAAGGGGTAGGATTAGATAATGTCCACAGGTGACTTTCAAATTCAGCCATGCTGTGATTCAGTCCTCCCAGCACATGTTGAGTAATCTTTCCATTCGTTTATTAAATCTGATGAGTTTAGCCTATCTTTGAAGAGATATTCCAGATTATTAACAGTGCTTTGGTATCAGAATCTGTACAAAAAGATTTGACTTGGTGCACCAACAAAGACCTCAGATCCACAGCTACTCAGAGTAAAACTTCTGTGGCTTCTAAGATGAATCAGTAGAACAAAATGCTTTGACAAAAAGGTGGTTTCAGTAGTGTCAGAGGCTGGAAATATCGCTGATATTTTGCCTGCATTCCTGCAGCTCATGTTCCCCAAGATCTGGCTGCGGATCCACAGAATCATCTGGCTAAGGGCAAACATCAGGCACTGAAGCTGATGTGGAGCTTGGCTGTGTGAATTTGGGCTTGCATCCCAGGCCATTGCATTTGGAGGTCTGAGAGCACATGGTCACAGAGCTGGTGCCTCAGGACCTGCTGGGTGGATAAGATGCAGTCCTCTCTGCCCTTCTGTTTCATTTAACAGGGAAACGTTTGTATTGATTGCAGAGGCTGATGCTTAAATTTGGTTGATAAGCAACAGGAAGCAAGGGGAACATGAGCCCCATCTGGCCAGACACATTTCTTGAGAAAAAGCAGCACCTGCAGACTTGTCGATAAGCCCTAAACATCATTCTTCAGGATATATTGAATTCAGATACTGGCTGCCTGACAAACAGATGTTGCAGTAAGAGAAAGGGCTCGTTTGGCACTGTCTTCAGGATAGTAAGGGCACCTGGAAACTAGCCCTAAAAAGACAAAAGCAGAACAGAATGTGAGCCAATCCCTGGGACATGACTCCAGTATTCCTTTTGACATGTCTTGTAGCAGATGGTGATTATGGCCAATAAACAGAGGGGCAAGGATACAAAGTGAGCTCTTTCATTTTTGCAATCCTACCTAGGAGGGGTCAGGACCATCCAGATTACACCTGTGATTATTTCTGGAATTTTGTGGAAGAGCATCAGCCCTACGACATACAATTTTATAAGCTGTATAGCTAGTATGATGCATACAGGCAGTATTTGTATTCTTTTTCTCCTTTTTGAGACTATTAGTAGTTCCTCTCGTTTCTCTTGTTTAAGTGCTGCAGACTAATCCTACAGAATATCTAACAGCTCATCCATAGGAATTAATCACTGTAAAGGAAACATTCTCTTGTTTAGCCTTTCCTTCAGAGAGATAATACAGTGCACTCATCTAGATGTCTCATGAAAGGCTGTAAAAGTAAAATTATTAGCTGCTCTGAGAGCCTTTCCAGCCAAGTTTCTACTTTTAATGAACAGGCTGCATCCTCTACTCATTTTTGCAAATACAGAGTAAGTTGCTCCAGGAGCTTATACATTTAGTATGCCATGATGCTTTCCTTAGACCGTCAACGTGCAGAACATATCTCCTCAGTGCTACCCATAGCTGGGTTAGGTTATAGAAAGCTAGAACAGTATGTGATGTAGGCAAAGCCAAAGTATTCCCCACAACGATAGGGGACCTCTACCTCCTCAGAAAAGAAAACAATGAAAAAGAAGTCCAAAAATGATTGTGTATGTTACTTCTGCAGAGTTGGAAGACAATAATCATGTGGGTGGCTGGGGGAAGGGAAAACAAAAGGGCTACATGGTTTGGTGTGTTTGGGAAAGGAGCTGGAAACAGTTTGGAAAACTTGCCTTTGGTTATCAGCACACAACTGACCATGATGGAGGGAGAAAAGTTTTGAGATTTTGTCTCCCCAGCACAAAACTAACGCTATCTGTTTGCACATGTGAACTTAGCCATTGAGAGGGAGGTCACTTCAGTGAAAGAGTTTGCATTAACATGTCTTTGCAAAAAGCTGGCAAAAAGCAGTAAAAGCTGACTGCTACTGTGGCTATCTGACAGGCAGTAATTTGTTAGCCAGATTTATCTGATTGTCTCTGATTTGTGTTCCTTTACATGTACCATGTAGTTAGTCTGCCCTTAACAGGATTTGCCCTTAAAATATTCCAAGCATCCATGAAGCCTGACTTAACTGTGAGCGTAAAAAATTGTTCGCGAGGAGCATTTCAAAAATGGAAGAAAGCCAGAATGATTTTTTTTTGAAATATCTTCTTGATACAGAATGCCAGCAAAAGTCAGTGAAGCCTGAAAATATATAGAGCTTGTTTACTGTAGAACAAGATAAATAATGACACACCTAATGTGTTACACTGAAGTGATAAAGCACAAGTGGTTTACAATGAACAAAAAAATCCATTTCAGCTCTCATTTTTATCAAAATAATAATTCATAATAACACACTAACAATGCTAACGATAGGGTCTTGTGCTTTTGGGGAAAAGGGAATTATTTTTCATTAATTTTATTTTCAATTAAGCAGCTGTTCTGTTTGTTTCTCTTGGGATACCTGTATTAAAATTTGCAAATGTTCACTGTAATTTTTACTAATTTAATGTTTATCCATCAATTGTATTAATGTGTTCCCTGGTTTTCTCTCATCCCTCATTCCCAAGCCTTAGTCACTGTTGCTGAAAATCTTAGGGAAGATGTTTTGTTGTGTGCTTTATAGTTAGGAGTTGATTGATATGGCAGTTGTTGAGTATAACATTTTATTATTTTTTTTTATTTTAGATATTGAATTAGAGAAGAGGCCTGGAAGATAATTCTGGGAGAACAACTGAGGAGGGTGGACAAAGTTGGAGATCAGACACCAGTGTCTTAACATCAGCTTGCTGCTGTATTGCATGTTATCTTAGCACTTTCTTGTCACTGCTGCTTCACGTAACTAAATTGTGCCTGTTCAGGGGTTGTCAGTTAAACTCTCCTCCTTCCTGTCTGCTTCTCAGAAGTGCTTCTGCCTCTAATATGGAGAAACTGCAGTAGTTTCTCCCCCTCCCTATGGCCCACAGGCACAGAGAAGGGCTATGCAGTGGTAGCAAGCCTCAAGGAGCTCACACGGTCTGTTGATCCTTCACTTACATGTTTACCTGAAGGAGTATTGGGTGGTCTGAGCAGACTTGGTGGCTTCTGCACAACTGTCTTGCACAGGCAATGTCTGACCTCCAGTGAATAGTCCTGTGCTGCTCTAAAAATATTTTTTGCTAATGGGAGAGTTGAAAGCCCAAAGTTTTTTATAGCTCAGTGTGATCGGCTGAGGGTGGTTAGACCATCAGTTTTGGTGGCAGAACCTGTTACTTATTTGGATTTTCTCTGAATTTTTTATGCAGAAGGTGCTTTAAATATTGTAACTGCTATTTGTAACAGATGTCCTACAAAAAGTCAGTAGAAATTTGGTATTACTTTAGAACAAATTTTAATAAACAGCTAATTAAGACTTTAATCTTAACAGATAGCATTGTGGCATGTGCAGGAAGTATCACTCAGTTGCCATGACACACCTATTACAGGTATAACCACTGAGATAAATGTACTGTAAAATGTCCACAGGTTAAATCTGTAATATTTGTAAGAATAACTTATGATTCTTCAAAACAATTACAGCTACTCTAAATTTGAGACCTCTCTGACATCTGAAACATACAGGTGAGGATTCAAATGCTAACAGTGACTGGTTTTATAGCAATGTATCTGAGCGGCAGCATCCAGTTCCAGCTACTGGTCAGGATCAGGGGTTCCAAAAGCCTGCTTTTACTTTGTTATAGCTATGAAATACACTCTTTGAAGCATTCTTGAGGGGTAGGTTAAGCATTAATAATACAAATTCCTCCTTATTTTTTGTTGTTGACCTTACATGCCAAGGCACTGAGCTTGTCAAATGGCAAGCTGACATTGTGAGAAACAGTTCTAGAGTGCTCAGAAGTCTTCTTCCTAAATCACTGTCTGCTCCCATTTGGTTTTGGTTATTTCCTTCTCCACCAATTTCCCTCCTCTCCCCATGTAATGCATCTGATTTATTATTAGTGGGTTGTTGCATTGTCTCCTATCTGATTGTGTAATTCTGCCTTCAGTGCGGAGAGACATAAGGGGAATGTGTGCCCAGTCTCTTCTCTCCTAACATGTGTGCCTGGTGGACCAGGAGGGGTCAGACCACTTTGGGGGGCTTTGTGTTCCTTGTACTTAGGAACACAACTTCCTTGTGTTCTCTGATCATTTTGTACAGCCACGAAGTGGGTCTTACACAGTAGTGGCCAAAAGCTAGGCAGATACCTACTCCTGCCCTTCTCAAAGCAATTAAAAATGTTCTTTTCTAACATTCTCCAATTCAAAATATTTTAAAAGCAAGCCTTTTAAAACAAACTTTTTAAACAAACACATCTTAATAAATAAAAATTCCCACTCTAAAAATTCCCATGACATTTGAAATATTAAATATGGCAAAGAATACTTGTTAATTAAAAGCACTGCTTGTTACATTTTGTCTAGAAAAAAAAATTACATTAAAGTGTATAAAAGAAAGAAATAAAATGAACAAAAATCCCTCAGCTAATGCCACAACCACCCAAAGTAAACACCACTTTGTGTCAAAAGAAAGTCCTAATCTCTTCAATTTGTACTCATCAAAATGTAAGCAGACACCCATCATGCAGACACCCAGCTGAAGTCACAGATACCTTTCCTCGGTTCAATACTTTATTTGCCTAATTGCCTAAAGAATTGACAAGAGGAAGTTAATTCTCAACATGTCTCCTATTTCTTTTCCAAGTTTCCAAGTTTGCCAAGTTTCTATTGCTATTTTCTCCTGAAGACTCAAAGGTAAAAAATATTCTTGCCTGAAAAGGGAATTTCATGTACAGTCTTGAGCAAAAGTCCTGGGAGGAGGGAGAAAATTCACTGGTTTTGTTGGATGCAGTCTTCTTTCATGAGCAGCCTGGTGCCTTGCTAAATTAGAAAGAAATCTGAATCAGAGTTTAATGTTTGGGTCCTAGATAGATCTGTCAGGCTGGTAAGAACCAATATTGATTATGAAAATAATAAGGTTGTAAGAACAGGGAACTGAAGAAAGACAGAGTTTTGCCACTGCCTACTTAAAAACAGTCAGAGACACCAGATGCTAAGGTACCCTGAGTGATAAATGTTTAAAAGCAAATAGGCTATGTGTATTCCATATCAAAATGAACACACTAAGCACCTGCCCCTGCCCTTGAATTGTCCAGGAAGAGAAAGCCAGTGTTTGAGACTAAAACTATGATGAATATTTCATACAACAGGTGGATTAACAAACTTTGTAGGAAAGAACTTGTGAGGGATGGAAATGGAACTCTGTAAGTCTACTGCTATTTCTGACAAAAAACAGTCTGGATCAGTTTAATCAAGAACATAATGACATTTCTTTCCGACTCTTTATAATAGACCTGTAACTAGAAATGGAGTCTCTCACTATGAAAGGCACTAATTCTTCAATGTTTGAGCCTTTGGGAAATAGAAAAAAAACCCAAACCAGGCCTAAAATGTCGGGCATGCATACACCTGTATACATCTTTGTGAGAAAGCCCTTATATAAACCTTAAGATAAACATTTTGTGGCCTTTAGGGGGAAAGCTGCAAAGAAATTATGTTTATATGGTTTGTGGCTTCCATATAATATATGAGTGTAAGAATCAGCAGGCTAGAACATGCACTGTTTACATGATTTCAGTGCTTGGAATTGGTTTTCAATGCTTTTGTTTTGAAATAGGGGGCAGGGTAAGGGGAACATAGAACAAAGGCTGGCAACGTGCTTGGCTTTGCTCTTCTTGTGACAGTTTTTGGAGACGTGTGAGCAAGAACGTGGTCCTGCAAACTGCCTCTAAAACTCATGTTTAACACGAGCTCTAGCTGCAGGCAAAGTCAGCAGTCGCTTATGACAGCTGCCTGTAAGGAAAATGCTATGACCATGCGACAAATCACCACCCTAGTATATATAAATACATCTTGCTGGTTAAAATTTATACTGGCAAGTTGAACGATCGAGGTAATTGCTGTTTATGTCAGTAAATTTATACCGGATCCAGTATTGGCTATCCTTCCAGAACCAACATAGTCTCTGCACTCATACCCTATACTGATCAAATTTGTGTTCTTAGATAGTCTGACATACACAGAATAACGATCATGGCCCCGTAACTAGTAATTTCTATTTCCACCCATTCAATACCATTCCCTAGAAACAGCTGGATTAAATTTACCCACCTCTTTTCCCTTTTCATGGTAGGAGTACCTGAGCCTCAGTCAAGTATCCGAAGTTTGCTGATGCAAGAACAACTTTCCCTATGTTACTGGGAAGCCAACACACAGAATGCTGGTAATAGAAGTCTATGGAATTCGCATATAGGGAAGTTGGTTTCAGTGGCGTAAAATGCCAGGATTTCAGTTAGGTAGTATTTTACCCTCTCTGACTAAATAATATGAAGAAGATATGGAACTAAGTCCTTAGGTGGCTAACCTGTAGCTGATCATTTAGATGGAGTGTTGCATCTAAAGAGTCATTTAGATGTGGTGCTGGGGGATATAGTGTAGGGTAGAACTTTGTAGAGTAGGGTTGATGGTTGGACTCGATCCCAAGGGTCTTTTCCAACCTGAACAATTCTATGATTCAATGATTCTATGATTCTATGATCTGTCTTACATAGGAGTTATTCTGTGCTTTCATAAAAAATTTTGATAAAGGGTTGTGAATCAAGCCCCCATCTATGAAGCCCCCATAATCCAAGGTGAAATGGTTATTGACCTGCTACACCACTTAGACGTACACAAGTCTATGGGGCCAGATGGGATCCACCCAAGGGTACTGAGGGAGCGGGTAGAAGTGCTCACCAAGCCACTTTCCATCATTTATCAGCAATTCTGGCTCTCCAGGGAGGTCCCAGTTGACTGGAAGTTAGCAAATGTGGCACCCATCTAGAAGGGCCAGAGAGAGGATCCGGGGAACTACAGGCCTGTCAGTCTGATGTTGGTGCCGGGGAAGGTTATGGAGCGGATCATCTTGAGTGCCACCACATGGTACATACAGGACAACCAGGTGATCAGGCTCAGTCAGCATGGGTATATTTCAGGCAGGTCCTGCTTGAATAATCTGATTTCTTTTTATGGCATCTGATTAGTGGATGAGGGGAAAGGTTGTGGATGCAGTGTCCTGACTTTAGTAAAGCCTTTGACACAGTTTCCCACAGCATTCTCCTGGAGAAACTGGCTGCTCATGGTTTGGATGGGTGTACACTTTGCTGGGTGAAAACTGACTAGATGGCCAGGCTCAAAGAGTTGGGGTGAATGGAGTTAAATCCAGTTGGCATCCAGTCCCAAGTGGTGTTCCCTGGGGCTCAGTATTGGGACTGGTTCCGTTTAATATCTTTATCAATGATCTGGACGAGGGGATTGAGTGCACCCTCAGTAAGTCTGCAAATGACACCATGTTGGACAGGAGTGTTGATCTGCTCGAGGATAGGCAGGCTCTACAGAGGGATCTGGGCAGGCTGGATCGATGGGCTGATACCAATGGTATCAGGTTGAACAAGGCCAAGTGCCGGGTCCTGCACTTGGGTCACAACAATCCCATGCAGTGCTACAGGCTTGGAGAAGAGTGGCTGGAGAGCTGCCCGGCAGAAAAGGGCCTGGTGTTGTTGGTCAACAGACAGCTGCATATGCGCTGGCAGGCCCAGGTGGCCAAGAAGGCCAACAGCATCCTGGCCTGTATCAGAAATAGTGTGGCCAGCAGGACTAGGGAAGTGATTGTCCGCCTGTACTCGGCACTGGTGAGGCCACACCTTGGATACTGTGTTCAGTTTTGTGCCCCTCACTACAAGACAGACATTGAGGTGCTGGAGCACGTCCAAAGAAGGGCAAGGAAGCTGGTGAAGGGTCTAGAGCACAAGGCTTATGAGGAGCGGCCGAGGGAACTGAGGTTGTTTAGTTTGGAGAAAAGGAGGCGCAGGGAACCCCTGACCACTCTCTACAAGCACCTGAAAGGATGTTGTAGTGAGGCAGGGATTGGTCTCTTCTCCCAAGTAAAAGGTGATAGAACAAGAGGAAATAGCCTCAAGTTGCACCAGGGGAGGTTTGGACTGGATATTAGGAAAAATTTCTTCACTGAAAGGGTTATCAAGCATTGGAACAGCCTGCCCAGGGAAGTGGCTCAGTCACCATCCCTGGAGGTATCTGAAAGATGTGTAGAGGTGCTGCTTCGGGACATGGTTTAGTGCCAGGATATGGTTGGCAGTGTTAGGTTAACAGCTGGACTTGATTATCTTAAAGGTCTCTTCCAGCCTAAATGATTCTATGATTTTATGAGTCTATGTTTCAATGAAACTAACTTTCAGGTTTGCACAAATCTCAGTATGTGAAAGAAACCAAAAGGTTTACCAGCCTGGATTAACATGTCTCTGATGTTTCATCAGTGGGTTAGGGGGATTTCTGTGATATTTCCTTGCTTGATGTACTGCTTTATGGGTAATATATTTACAGTGACTCCTGAAATGAACAGCTACCCTTGAAAAATGATTGACTGCACAAAGCACAATGGATGAGCTACTCAAAAAATCGTTAATAAACTCTGCTACTTTGGGCCATAGTGTTTCTTTTGCTTTTTTAAAAATTAAATTAGATTGAACTTTATTGAAACCAATCATGTGGACAATCTTCTTCACATCAGTGAAAAGGAATGAAACCTATTTTAATTATGTTCAGAAAGAAAAGTGGTTGGATCCATTTGGGAATTTGGACAGATTCCTAAGTGTACTGCAGACTGTGTCCCCTTCCTGGCACGGGGCTGCGGGCCCAAATTTGGCTGTTTTTTTTTTTTTTAGTAATTCAATGTTCCAGGATTAAAATTCTCTGACTCTTGTTTTGTTTGTTTGCTTGCTTTGGATTTAGTATTTTGTCTGAAAGCTATTTTTTTTTTTGTAGGAACTAGGCTTGATTTGTTGTAAAAGCAAAAAACAGGGAAAATTGAACCCCATGCTTCTAAACGGGTTACTAAAATGCATGGTGGAAATAATTATATACACCAGTTGCTTAACAACTTATAAAAATACTTTTGTTTAATTCAGCAGAAGTTAGGAAATCAGTTGTCCTCACTGTAACCAGATACTTGTGTGGAACCTCCCCAGGAATGATTTCCTGGCATCTCTCCGTACCTCTCCTTTTGGAAACATAAATTGTCTTTCTAATTCTGCACTAAGGAGGGGAAGGCACAGGAAGCACACTAGTTAAAAATCAGGCAATTACTTTCTTACTCTGGGCTTTATTTTCTCCCAGTTGTTCCCTGCATTAAATTAATAACTGAACTCGCCAGATCTGTATTTCATGCTTTCCTCTTAATCTTTACTGTCTAAAACAGTGAGAAATAACAGACTCCGTTTTCCTCTGGTGGATAGTTGAAATGCCCTTAGCAAGGAGTTCTGCTGTGTAAATGAGGCCAAGTTGGAATTGCTGTGTGGGCAGGCAATGCCTAATAGAATAAGAAGTGGCTCAGAAGTCAGAGCTTTATAAAAAAGTAGCCCATGGAAATCCTCTTGCCCTCACTGTAATCTTGAGTAAAAGTGTTACTTCATCACTAAACAACTTCCCCCGTAGTTCTCTGCCAAAATACTCCTACATCTCAATTTTTATGTTTCCTGTCAATCTCACTGCTTATTACCTACAATATAAAGCTTGTATGTAGATGAATGTGCATTGAGACCCACAGGAAAACTACACAGTATAATCTGTGTGGTAAATATTGCCACTTTTATCAGAAACATTGACAGGTGAGGTGATTCAATTTTTGCACTGGTAACAACGTTCTTCTCTCCTCTTCTCTCCTCACTGCACTCCCCTCAAAAACCCCTCTCCTACCAAAATCCAAACACGGACAGAGCCCTGATCTAAACTGAGGAGGAGAAAGTGGTGGAAGAGAGGAGACTAAAGCCTGAAATTTGCATAAGAGCAAATAAATGCTTTTTCTGCATTCCTTTTACCCTTCTGCCACAATTAGTGCTGCCAAAAAGAACAATGAAAGACTGAAGCCAGATTTTTTTCAACTATTATTTAAAGAAGTCCATTTTTATTGTCAATGTAGACAAAATGCATTTAAACTTATTAATTCTAATAACATTTTCCTGTTTTAGCTAGTGCTTATTAATTAGAGGACCAAGGTGTAGTAATTCATGGGAGGAATGTGTTTGATTTTTATGGCTGGGCCAAAAAATATCTTCTAGGTCATTCTCTTTATACCTATAAACCCAAAGATGACTGAAATGGTAAAACTGTGTTAATTAAGTTTCTCCTAACTGCTAAATACAAAGGCTTTGGAATGTGCTAAGTCTCAACGTTCCTGCATGTAGAAGGTCTCAATACTTGGAAGTTCTCTAGCATGCGGTATTTTAAAAATTAAGTATAATAAAGTATTTTTGGCTTTGCTGTACTTAATGTGTCTCAAACCTTCAATGGTTTTACTTGCCCCACAATATTAATGAAAATTCTTTGTAATAAAAAAAATACAACTCTTTGGTGGGGAACAAGATGCACTGGAGGGAATAAAAGTATTGTTTATGTTTCCTGTTACTGCAAACTCAAGACTGAGCTGTGACAGTCAGCAGGAGTCCTTGCATGGTATTCTTCCCAGCAAACGTTTTGCAGATCAGATCTTTTTTTTTTTTTTTCAGACTGCGGTCTGTGTACAACTGTTTTTCCTCTGTAGCTGACTGTGCAGGGTACTCCACATAGCTGGGGTGAGGCACGTCAATCTACTGATGTACCCACAACTGCTTCGCTCATCAGTAGTGTTCCCTTCTCCCCAGGCTCTGCTCCCCCACCAGTGACTTTTATCTCATTTTTTAAGTGAGGCAGGAAGCTCGGTTGTATTTCTGCCTGGGCAAACAATTTCCCAGGTGCATATTAAGATAAACACCATTTTTGTGTGTGTATTTGTGCACCTCCAGCATTTCATCTCTACTTTAAAATGGCCATTGGGCATTACAGTAAATCACTTTTTCTTGAGGAGTGTTTAGCAACTGAACTGTGTTGCCACAGTTTCTCTACAAATAGAGTGCAGGTCCTATATTTTTAGTGTTAGCAGAATTATATAATACTATGCAATAAAACTTAGTAGGAAAATGCATCTTGTACACAATTCTAGTGAATAAAATTCAGAATTTGTCTTTCCTGTTCTCCTTTGCTTCCTTTCTTTATTGCTTGCTAGCATGCTTATTGTCATTTTTCTTCCTTTTTCAAGATAAACTGACATTTCCTTATAAAGCCTTCCCAGTTTTATCACTTCTTTACTAAAATATTACTATTTTTTCCTCCTTAGAGCACTCTATTAAAATAAAGATGTTGTCTTTACATGTATGTTAATAATGCAGCGTGGAAGCTGTAACTTTTTTTATGCATTTAACTTTCTAAGCAGTCGCTGTAATTTGAAAGCACTTGGGGCATATATATATGTCCAAAGATTCTTGTTTGGTCAAGCTAAAATAATATTCTTGGTTTTCTATTGAAAATTGCATTAGATTTTTCGTGTTAAATGCTTGGCATTTATGGCATCAAAAAGCTTAAGAGCAGTTTTCAATCTTGTTCAAGGCTTATGAAACTGTATGATGGGGTGATTTCTGAAGTATTTTGACCAAAGTGTTTTCATTGGGCTTTACGGCAAATATTAGGGAAGATGAATACTGCTGTTTCAATTAAAAGTAACATTCTATAATATTAGGCTAATTGATTCAAGTACAAAATGCAAAGAAATGAGAGGCATTTTCTGAAAACACCGCATAAATATGCCGCGTATTAGAAAACAATTCAATTTTTTTGACTGTTGTAATGGTTCTAGTAAGATAGAATCGGGAGGGACCTTCCACGCTGTTGATGCTGACTCTGCTGCTGGAGGCAGCTGCATCACAGAAAAGCCGAAGAAACTTAACAGCCTTCACTGCCAAACTGTTGCAGTTTTTTTCCCACGACTCGCACTCGCAGGCTGCTGAAAAATGCCATTCCTCGAATTATTGGAAGT
>KZ505886.1:435155-452236 GCA_002844005.1 Limosa lapponica baueri
AGGGGGAAAAAAACCCCGACCCCCGGCGCAATCCCAGAGTGTCGTATTCTGAAGAAAAATTCGGGGAATGGCTACGTAACATCACTGCAGCAGTCTGAATGAAACGAAGCAGAGTTACATGATAAACAAATCAAACATCCATTTTAAGTCTGAGAAAACCTTTTCTGTGTTTGAAGCTGAGCTATGCAGGATTTTATTGTCTAATTTTCACTAACTTGCTGAGTCCAAAATTTTTACTGTTTTTCCTGTATTTGATTTTTATGTTTTTCTCTTCAGTGATGTTTGTGAAACTACATGCCAACGGAACAGCAGCAGTCCTTAGGAAGGCACCTTATTCCCAGTGAGCTGATGCTGTTCCTGTGCTTGCAGGGAGGAATGAATCAGTTCAGATCATACACAGATCATGCCCAGCCATGCAAGGCACATGTGAAATATTAGCTTCATATACTGAAAGGTACAAATAATGCTAAGAAAGCAGTTATTTGTTCATTCTTATTGGCAAGATTCCTGAAAATGAAACCAGTAATAATTTAAACAGGTATTAATAGGTTCCCACGTGGTTACGCCATCATTTTAAAAAGCTCAACTTTTAGAGTCATTTTTTTCTTTAAAAATGTATATCAAGAAAAATAACTTTTTGCCTATTGAGTACTTTTTACAAGGCTGTATATTATACATTCTATAAATTTCAAGTACATTTTGCAAGTTTCCATAATTACAGAATATGTTTTTAAATCTCTTTGGAGCATATCAGGTCTAATCATAGGGCTGAAAAGTACCTGAGGAAATAACCTAGTCAATTTTGCTTCCTCAAAGAAGTACGAAATATACCTATATCACTTTTGAAATGTCCATGTGATCTATTCTTAAGGACCTTCAGTAATGGGCATTTTATGGTCTTCTCAAATAAATTATAGTAGTTCTGCTTGGTGTCCTTACATCAGAGATTCTGTGTCCCTTTGTAGTCCAAGAAAGTTTTAGAGAGGTTGTAATCACCGCCTTTCTTTTTGCTTCTGCACTTTGAAGAATCACTTGTTCTACTGCTTGTAACAAGAGACAAATATTGCAAACAAAACATCCAGGCTGGAAAGATGAAAATCCTCCAGCTGTCAGGACTACGCCATTGTAAATATAAAAGGCTCCTAGGATCCTAGGCAAGCTGTTAAATCTTGATATAAGCATGTAAATTTTGGTAGTGTGGGGAACTGGTGTTGGAAATAAATTGACATCCCTGGACAGTTTCTACTCTTAGGGTGAGGGTGAATTAACATGATCTAGACGTTGAGCAATTGTTCTCTGTTGATCTTGCTGTCCTCCACAAAGAAACATCTTAAAGGTTTCCAATAATCAAATCTTTAAGCTAGGTAGGACTAACAAAGGGTAAGCCTGTACTGGTAATGAGTTAATTATGGAAGAAAAACACATGGCTTTGTGATAAAAGCATGTATTACTGGACACCAAGCCCTGAACAAATGTGTTAATGTTTACCAGGGAAATAAAAATATTACTTGAGGCTATAAAAGTTGTGAACTTCATTAAAAGTAAGCCTAGCGAAACACACACTCTATTATGTGCTAATGGACATTCTATAACAGCCCCTTTTCCACACCACAGTGTTGCTTCTCAAAATGCAAACTTGGAAAATATCTTTAATTCCTGAATATGCCAAAAGGATTTCATTTGAGATGCTTGGTTTGAAGTCATTGAGCCATTAACTGTTATCAATACCTTTTAGCTTGTGGGTTTTTTCCTGAGAGTGTGGCTTGTCATATGCTAACTGATAGGTTGCAAACAGGTATTATTGAATCCACACCATCCAAAAGTCCTAATAGGAGGTCACTGAGTTGCTAAAATATGGAAAAAGAATGTCCTGCTGTTGTTCCATCTTGACTTTCACCACCATATTGATTGCAAAACTTGTTTTAAAACTTGAATTAAAATTGGCAACCTTATGCCAGGGAAGATGAGTACTTTCATCTTAACTGTTAGTAAATTATTGATGTTCCATTTTAATTTCCTAAGAATATTGCTTTCTCCTTCCTGATATATTTTGTCATATGTTACAATAAAGAAGTGGATGAAGAGTGGTGTGAAAAGATTCAAAGAAAGCAGAATTATCAACTGACCTATCAAATGGAATGCTAATTTTTTACAATCAGTTGTCTCTGAGCAGTAATTATGGGTTGGTCATTTTACAAGGTGCACATTTTTCTGTTATAAACATGATTTTATACATCTCAATAAATAAGAAAATTCTATTTGTTGCTAGCATTTCAGAATCCTACTTCTCTTTTGAGTGGCTCACATATTGTTAGGAAACTTTTGGAAAGGAAACAAACTGAAAAATGTTCTTGCAGACGATTAACATAGCATGCATTTTTATTTACTTAATTATTCTTTATTAAAAATAATGATCCTGATCTTTTTTTCATTTGGAGTATATATTCAAAGGAGGACAGAGACCAAGATCTCTGGACTTTGAACAAATGAAAGTACATGTCTGTGTTCTGGGACTTGAGGGATCATTCCTTTTTATTGTTCATTTTGGACAATCACAGTCATATGTCACATTTTCTCTCATGGTGAAGTTCATTTGTAAAGGCAAAACACTATAGATTTTGATAAGTCTCCTGCTTAAGAATATTTTCTTTCCAGATCTTTGCTGAATCTTTATGATCAGCCCCAGCACAGTACCAATCCTACTACATCTGTTCTTCATGCAGAACAGCCAGATTCCTCGCTCAAACTTGAAGTAACCTGCATCCTCTGCTAGGGTGTACCAAGTGACTCAGGATTACAGTACAGCCATGATACCCCAGTAAGATATATCCTTCTTAAGAGCAGGAAAGACTCTACCTGGTCTGATTTACTGGAATAAAGGGAGGTGGTTTTTAACGCTTCCCAGAATCATGCAGATCCCATTTTTCTTACTTAATTCTTGGACAAAAAGAAATCTGCCCTTTCAGTAAGTTCTCTGAGCCCATTTTTTCAACTGGAAATGTACGCAGAATATTTTCTATACCTGTCATGAACAAATTTCTGCAGTAGTCTTTGTCCTTCATCCAAAGATCTAGATTGTTAGTGGGATCTGATTTTAGTTACCTCCTTCTCAATATGCAGGTTTTTCAAGCCTATGACCGCTTCCTCACTGTTACTTGTCTCTGAAGATAGTCCTTCTGGTGGTAAATACCATTAGGAAAAAAATGTGGGAGAGAATCAGACTGTTAAATAAAAACTCCCTTACAAAGGATTCTATAAAGACAAACTAAATTTCTGTAGTTTTTGCTCAAGGTAATGCCTCATTTTTATAATCCGACACAATCCCATATTAGTTCATTAATTAATTTCTCATTTTTTTCCTCAGGCTTTTTGCTGCTCATATCAAGTAACTCTCCATACTTAGATAGTAGGTGAGCTCTGTTTTGTATGAACAGGATGACAGCCTTGAAAGCCTGATTTATATATTTTTTTTGCATTCATAGCAAAACATACAAGATGACTGATTTTTAAGGAAAAAAAAATAATACTGCTTATGCTTCCAAATATCATTTTGCAAGCTCTGTGTTGTCTGCTCTTAAGAGCAAGAAGAATTTGGAAACAATAGGGAAGAGAGAAAACTAGAGTGTGTACCAGAAAGCAGTGAAAATAAAGCTCAAACAAAATGTGGCTAAAAATTAAAGGGAAGACAAGACAAATTTCTGCAGCTGGAAGATACGCAATTTGAACTTACAGTGTTGATTGGTTCTAAGGCACATGCTTCGATAATGAAGATGGAGAAGTCCTGCAGTTCTCTTTGGCTTTTCCACAGGTTGCACATTGTGAGTCTGTCAGAGCGTAGCTCCGCAAATGTGTGCATTTTGGGGCTTTCCCTCCTATTCCTCACATAGTGAAATTTGAAGTTACACTGTGCTATCTGGACAGAGCAAGATGTAACTAATTTTTTTTTTCTTTTTTTTTGTATTGCAAGTAGGTTTTGAAACAAACCTAAGAGACTCATGAGCCCGAAAAGGTGGAAAGAAGTGGACATTTGTAGATAAGGGAGAAAATTATATGGGGAGTTGTGATCCTGATGGTAGTAAGGCAGAAGGCCATACGTGACACACATAGAGAAGCTGACTGTATAATCTTAGCCTTGGGGTTTACACAAAATAGGGACAATTTTTTAATGGGTAATATTATGGTTCCAACTTAGGTTTCCATGGCTGTATGGTCACATATTATCATGCCACAAATGGGATTTCTCTGGGATTGAATTTTGTGAAAAATAATTTGATCTGGTAGTTTGCACTATAGATAAAACTCCAACACATTCTATTTAGATGGCTGAAATTAGATAGGCCTTTATAAATCCTAATAAATTAATTCAGCCAAGTTAAATCTGGATTTCTAACCATTTCTCAACATGACACCACAAAAAATAGGAAATGCTGTATACTCTCTGCACAGGTGCATAGGTCACAATAGGACTAGAAAATCTTCCACATCAATCAAAACGCATTTTTGCTTTTGTATCTGTTTTATGTGGGGGTTTTGTTTCATTGTGGTTTTTTTCCCCAATAAAGAGGTGGGGGTGTTTATTTTTGTATAATAGATTTTTAATCTTATCAGAAGAAAAGGGCTGAATTGTTCTGTTCTCAAATTGCAAAAATGGATATTTTTACAAATATTATTGAAATATGATCTCCTTTCCTTCTGAGACCACATTCTGATGACATTAACAAGATTTCATAAAGCTTTTAGACCATGAGTCAGCCTAAGGCAGCAAAGCTTAAGACTAAAGGGAAAATCTTGCAGCACATCTCAACGATAAGCTTTTAGTTTATATGGGTTTTAATGGCAATACACAACAATACATAAAGAGGTTTCAGAGGGCGACGTCTGATGTTATATGTTGCTCTCTGCCAAACTTCATGTGTTTTGCTGACATCCTATGGATGTCCCAGAGAGGAAATTCAGAATGGTATCTAATCTGATGATTTTTATTTTCCACCCAGGATTCCAGTATTTTGAAGTAACAGTCTGGCTTGGAGAAGTTTCGTAACTATACAAAGCTGTAGGTAGCCCATATTTTAATTTATTCTTTTCAATTTCAGTTCAGCGCACAGGAATAAAATCTTTCTAAAGATACCATTTACATTTCAAGGACTGCAAAAAGGATAGTATTTTCAATAATTTAATATCTGTAGCTATACTACTTACTGGATGACAGTATTTTAGCCTCTGTAAACTTTCTTAGTTACTAGCTTTACTGATCCTAATGTCTGTAAAAGACTGTCATGTAAATTTGGACCCACTGATGATTTTTTTTGCTCTCAAATGTCCTCAAAACCATGCAAGTAATTAGCAACTGAGTTCGGGTGTAATACCGAATGGTTAACAAAACACCTTTCTAGTGGAAAAAGCTACTAGTAATGAGTAGTTGACCATATTTGCTAAGAGTTGTCCTATTAAATGTACTAATTAAAAATTATTTATGCTCAATTTTGTGTGTGTATAAACAGCATTATTTTGCACATTATACTGATTTGTAGTGTGTTTATGATCCTAATTGGATAGAAAACATTGTTTGAATTTAAAAAATATTTTCTAACATTATATTGAGAATTGTAGAGGAAGGACTTGAAATGATGCACAGCAATAAAAATAATTCATATCTGTAATCTCTGAATTATTCTTCTTTTCCTGCTCTCCTTCTATTAAATGTTAGCAGAGTGTAAGTAGTGGGATAATACTCTCCCTTTTTGTTTGAATAAGGGATTCTCTGCTGCACACTGAACGTGTTTATTCACTGTAAAGAACATATAAAAATTAATAATAGTGTTATGTAGCTGTGATAGCCAAATTTGTAAGACAGGGAACCTGAGGTAGTTTGAAAAGAGCAGAAGGTTTAAGCTCTCAAGCCCTTTTTCAGACCTGATAAAGACAGAGCAAACATTAAACTAAGTGGGTAGTAATTGCTCTGGATATCATTGAATTATATTAATAAGCTAGGAAATGTTGAGAATAATAGTAAAACTAGGGAGACAGGGAGGGAAAGAATGCCTATATGCATGGTTATTCTGAAAACGGTTGCTACTTCCAGCATATTTGAACTATAAATAGTACGCAAAAATGGTGAGGAATTCAAAGCATATAAGAAAGGAAGGAAATTCTAGTGGACTATCAAAAAGACCCCCACACTTCAGGCCAGAATTTTACCTATCCTGTAATATTATACATATCAGTAAGCAAACTAATCTCCTGAAAGGTTAGTTTTGAGTTTTGGAATTATTTTTTTTTTCCCTTAGCTAGATTGCAACCAGAGTAATTCTTTCCAGTGCACGCTTGACTCATATCAGGCTTGAGAAAGGGCTTGTGTGCCCTAAAGCTTGCTCTTTCCGTTTTTCTGACTGCACCATTTGGTCTAATAAAAGGTATTATCTCTTTCTAGATGTTGATTTTAAGAAGTAATGGATTGAAAAGGGAGAAGAGATGGTGTCCACCTTTGTACCATAGAAATGAATTCTATTCACTGATACCTGTAGAAGCCTGGTCAAGTTAGAAAAACTGTATTTTTTTTTTTAATGTCTGATAATGACATTATTAATGATCACAGGCATTTCTCATTATTCCAGATTAGTTCACAGTCGTGTGGGTAAGTACCACTAGTCTGCACACAACAGGGGAGATCAGTGGATGTGTAAAGCCTTTCCTAAGCTTAACTGGCTCGTTTTGCATTTTGCAGATGTTAGATTTCTGAATCAATAATCCCGTAAATGCACAGAAGCAGCTCTGATGAAAGACAGAATTTGATTTGCTGCTGCTTTGGTAAGACAAACCTCAGTTACAATGGAAGATGTCGAACCTAAAGAGAATATGCCCTTGCAAATTGTCTTACCCAAGGGGAAATTATAAATTTGAGTGTCAAGGTCATCATGATAGACAACATGTTCCTTGCAGAAAACGAAACTGCTACTTTATATACTCCATTTTTTAATATTTTAATGGGGCCTTTTTGAAGGTGTGGGGTTTGTTTTTTTTTTTCTTTTTATGCATCGATTTCCAGTCCAGATGGCAACAATATCAGCAGAGGTGTGTCGCTGTGTTTTGCGTTAGCATAAATAGGCTCCACCGATACTGCGGCCTCACTGGGATGTGCCATTGGCTCGGAACAGCGAGAGGGTGGTGTGGCAGTTGCTATGGCAACCTGCGCTGCTTCCCAGCAGCCAAAGGGCTCTCGGCACCTTTGGAAATTGCTTCCTTCTCGTTATGCTTCAGCAGTGAAAAAAAAGGTGATGCCTGCAGTTAAATATCAATGAATACATTTAGTTTAAAAATTAAATTACATTTTTAGACTGCTTCTTGGCATGAGACTGAGCCAAAATAGATTGTACCAGCACTAATACAGGCAAACGGTTTACTTCGTATTTTTCAGGCTTGGTTTTTACAAGAAGAATAGATGTCTGTCCGCACACATTTCACACAATATAATGTTATAATCTTTCGACAAAACATTGTCCGTGAGTATGGAACTTGAAGGGAAGGGCAGGGTACAATATGATAGCAGTTTATTATGGGAAAATCTTTTTATTTGAGCAATACCAGAGGGTGAGCAAGATGGAGGGGGGAAGCATGTGAAAATTAAGTGATGATATTGAACTGATTAGCTAACAATTATCTAGCAATATTACTGTTTTGAAACTATCCATGCTTTCAGGATACGTCCTGGAGTGCATTGTTTTTCTTCTCCGCTATGTAAGTATTCTTTGCAGTACTACACAAAATGGCTGGCAAATGTCTTTCATGTAAAAGAGTGAAGCATGAAAATCCAATGGGCTTTTGGAATTTTTATAAAGGATTGTATGTGGAATCTGCCACTGGTTTAATGATGTCCAGTGGAGCTGCTGGAAATGTATTCTATTCAGAAATATAATCCTATTCAAAAACCAGGCTAGTATGTAATTGGCAATGATAAAGATACTGCTCAGCTACTTCATACCACCATGAAATTCTCTGGTTATTCTATTCTTATTTCACACTTGCTTGTGAATATCTAATTTGCATAACAATTTTACAGTGACTTCTTAATAATGTGCAGCATGCCAAATGTTACTACAGGATTATGGGATAATCTGATTTCTTTAAACCCATGAACAATTATTCTCAATAGCCTCAGTATGAATGTACAGGATCCTCTATCCTGATTGCCTCCTAGTCTGAGAATATGACAAAAGTACCTAGTTTAGCTTCCTTGCTCTCTTCCACTGAAGTGTGCATCAACCAGAATTTATATAAATGACAAAGAAAATTAGGGAAATTTACACTACCTATTCACTGTTAACTCCACTATCCTGGTATTTACAATACTGAAGAGAAGACATCTCAGCCTGGAAGCGCAGAGTATGTGTGTGCATGCACTTGTGTGCATCACCCGCTTTCATTTCATTAAAAAATATTTTGAAGTCTATTTAAAAAAGTGTTGTGAGGCTGTCCCAGGAAGAAGAAGCCATACTTGTCCTGTCTGCATCTATACTATTTTCTGGAGGTGATCCTGGCATACACTGCAGTGTCAACTGTGTTCAAGTCACATGTTTGGAGGAGACTGATCAGCTTGCTCCAGATTGGTCTTTCTCAGAAAAGACCTTGGAAGAGAGCTAGAGGGTTTGTAATGCAATCAGCAGACTGTGATCCTGCCTGAACCAGCCCATGAAGTGAGTCTAATTGATAAAGTAAGCACATCCAAACACAAATAAAACTAAATGATTTGGAGCAAATGATGTACTCAGCTCAAGAAGCACCATGGGATGGTTCTTGTTAAAATTGTTTGTTGGGAATACCCCACTGAAACTAATGGCTTTATGTATCTGTCTGATAGCAGAAACCAAGATCTGAATCTGTATATGGAACCAATACATATGCACTCTTCATCACTGGGCAAAGTCTGAGATGGTAAATGTTAAGGTCAGTCCAAGTATTTTGAATTGTGAATTGACATATAATGACCACTTTAAGAAGAAATGCATTAGTAACTGCGTTATGCTGAATGAAAGACATTTTGTTCCAAGACTATGATTTCTTGTTAACATCTTTGGAAACACATATATGTTTTCGGATATGGATAACAGCTAAGCCTAAGAGTCCCTATTTATCCTGGCAGTAGCTCTAGCCTGATAAATGTCCGATAATTATAATAAAGATATATACTTAACAATGAGTGTGTTTGTGTGTTCACATGAGAAAACCCAGATAAAAAATTCTCCTGTTGCAATAGAAGTCCTGTGTTTGTAAAAAGGCAGCTGATGAATAGAAAACAGACTCTTGTGTAATATCCAAGTCTTTGTTGGTAGTGAACAGATGCTACACCAGCAGTCCTGGGACTTTCATGGAACTGCTATGAATATGTTCACAGCATGAAAATACGGGCAACATGCTGTTAAAATGCTGCTTCCCAAATCCCAGGACTGCTATAGTGCTGTTGTAGTGTTTGCCTTAATTCAAAGGCATGCTTAAAAAAGGCCCATTATGATATAGTGTTCTGAAATTGTGTTAGATATTTTATAGTTTAGCCTGTTTAGGGCTGAAGGGCTGGGAAGGGAAATATCCATCTTGATATATATATATGTATATATATGATATAGAAGAATCTGTCTTTGGGTTTCAGATTCTTGGTTCATGTACTAATAAAGAGCCTTTTCACAAATCACAAAGTAGTTTAAGGAAATTACTTAATTAGCCAGATTTTTCTTGTGCTGCAAATACATACATAAAGAAGCCACCACTGTACAATATCACAAGGAATTTTCTATTTTTATTAACCATTTTTTAGAAAGGATGAATACTTTTGGGCAAAGAATCATACTGAATCTATGCAAAGTACAGCATAAAAGGAAAAGTTTTGTTTACTTTTCTGTTTTTTAAATTCTTTTCAGGAACCTATTTTTAGCACTTTAGTCATGCTTGAATAAATTATGTGCTTGGAATGGTAAAGACATAGAAAAAATAAACTTAAAGAGTCTAAAATAAAGAAAGGGAGAGATTGGGGCCTGTGATTAATTAGAAGAATATTAAGCAAACTTTTTTTCTTCTGATGATAATATTTAAAGATAGGTACAATATCAAAGGCAACAAATACCTGCAAAATCATGTAGAGGTAAGAAACAGTTAGAGGCTGTTAGAGCTCTGGGCATGTTTTAGGTCGAGTTATGTATTACGTGATTTCTATTCCTTAGTCCTCAAGGAGGATGGAAAAATACAAGGAAATAGTGAGGAAACTAATATTTTCTTTATTATTTTTACAATAGTAACTTTTTACATTGCATTTCCTGGCTTTCTGGTAGAGAAAGGATGACTATACTACGCTCTGCGCTGCTATGTTGAAGCTCCTTTGTGCTAGTGTATATTTCCATCTACTGCAAAACAGTATAAATTAGGCAATTACAGTACACTGCAATTACTTCTGAAATGACTGCAACATAAACATACTTTTAATCAGAACCAGTCTGGGTTCTGATTAGAGGGAGAGAGAGGAGAGGATATTCACATGTACTTATTCCTGCCCTGAGATGTAGTAGCAGCTCCTCTCCATACTGCAGGTCATAGCACTGTCTAGGTGTAGTTGAAGGTAACAACCATAACTAGCTGACAAACTCCTGAAACTAGGAATAGGAACATCACCAGCCACTGGACATTTTCTGCAAAGGCTCATTTAGAAGTATATACATCAAGATAAGCTTTTTAGCAAAGCCAGGACTGTCTCTATGTTGGCATAGAGAAGCATTTCTTCCCAGGAAGGCAGTTTCTCCCTTTCCTCTATCTTTTTTTTTTTTTTTTCTCTCTGAGCTATTTTATGCTTACAATATCTATTAAATATACTATTTTGTTCAGGTAATTGACCAGACATTTAGTATAGTGTCTTCAGGTAAGTGGTGCAGCTCAGTAGGATCAGAAAGGTTAGAAAAACACTTGTTTCTGAGGACTATACTGTAAGCATTTCAGCAAGGAGTTACTTGGTACAGCCCTGGTAGTCCTGTGGACTTGAGTGATCATTAAGAGCTGGGATGAAGAAGAAGCCCTGGAGAGCATCTTTCAGTTTAGCTTCATTCAGTTCAAGCACCTTCAGACCACTCTGCAACATGAACCAAAGTACACTCAAAGGGGATAATGAAATTTGTTTAAAAAATTTACTGCTCATCTGAACTAAAATGCTATATATTAACAGGTCCTAATATATATTATTGTAATGATTAATATGTCAGTCCCACTCTATCATGATACGATTCATAGTGTCATTGGAGCTACCTGTCCAAATATTTAGGAAATGTAGACTGTTGTCATTCATATCATATATGAGCACTTCATAATAAGACATTTATTCTTCTTTGTTTACAGACTTCTCAAACTATTCAGGGCTAATTATTATCCTTGTTACAGAATTATATGACCTTGCTAGATAGCCATTATATACTTTGTTTGTGCATATGTTTAACGCTCAAAGGCTTTGTGATAGAGATTTGAAGAAAATTTTTACCTGGGTCTCTCAAATGAAATTGCTTTCTATACTTTTTCTATGTACAAAATGGTTAGTGGAAAGTGGAAATATTACTACCAGTGGTAGGACCTCTTAGTGCCAGATCTCTCTCTCTTTTTTTTTTTTTTTTTATGTCCTTGTCCCCACCCAATTCTAGCTGACAGGCACATCAAAATCCTTATAATTCTTGGCAAGAATAACTGAAAAACTTCCACATAGTTGATACGGCTTCGCTAATTTACAGTATGGACTGAATTCAAGTACATATTTTTTACCTTTTTATTGTGCTTGCATTCCCTTATTCAGCAGAGCCATATTTCAGTGCTAGCATATATAATTGTGTACACATGCATAGATGATACTGTATGTATGTTTGTTACTAGAAAACTGTTGTGGGTTATTCCATGCAGTCTCTGAGGGAGAATGGAAACTGAAATTGAATTGCAACAGTGGTTTTGCAGAGGAATGGATCCCACTGCCTGAGGCCAACTTCGAGGAAATGAAGTGCTGCTTTGCAAAGCGAGTTGTAGTATATACTGAAGCTTATTCTGCATTTCACAGGACTGAAAATTCCCATAACCTTAACTGAACTTTTGAGATTTTCTTGGTGGTGTTTTTCTAAAGCTTTGACTCTTAGGATCTGCGTGCTTTTGCTTGAAAGTGACTTTTATACTCCTCATGGTTGTACAACAAAAGCTTTACAAGTGATTTGACTACAACCCAGTTGTCAAAAGAGAAATGAGAAATACAAAGGAACTTAACATGTATTTGTTATTCAAAATAAATTTTTGGGGAGCTGGCTTAGAGATTTTATTTTCTTTAAATTCTCAAGACTGGAAAAATTATATGAAGTCTTGTAATGTTCTAGTGTCTACCTCCACTGCATGGAATCATGGTGGAAAGCATTATTCTTACTCATAAATGAAAGGGTTTGATTTTTATTCCTTTTTTCTGTATTTCTTGTGTGTTTTGTGTTTGAGATAGACTGTGAAATCTTCATGCCATAGCAAGTTACAAAGTGTTTTCAGTACTGCTGAAGGCTTCAGTAGTATTCCATCTTCCGTTTCCAAATTTACCCCAAAGGATTCTTCCATTCTTTTTTTTTTTTTTTGGGAAACAATTTCCAACTTTTATTGCAGCAAAGCTAGCAAGTATCTTGATATGAAAATTGAATTTCCGTTAAGTATTAGTACAATCAATTAGAAGACCTTGCTCTACCATGCAGATTTAATTCCTTCCTTACTGACAGTGCACAAAGGCTTGCTATGGGATTTTTCTGTTCTTTTTTTTTTTTCTGAAGCTTTGGTGGGACTCAGCAGTTGCATTCCATGTGTCAGTGAAGCTATTTTGGGTTATTAAGGAGCTGCTGCGGTCCTATCACTACCACTAATATTCTGATTCTTCTCTGGATCGGTTGTACTCTATTCGCCTTTTTCCTTGCCTTCTCTTTTTAGCACTGATGATGTTGTCACTTGTCCCACTGTTGAAAGCAAATTAATTCAGGAAGATGGAAGCAAGGAAATGTCAAATCTTTCAAATGGCCAGACATATGTGAAATTGTTAGATGCTTCATAAGCAATAACAGGTAAAAAATAATCTTCCTTCATGTTTGCTTGTTTTGTTAAGGGAGACATTGTACCCACTTTTCAAATAGTGCAATACTCAATTCTGTTACGTTGTATCAGGACTACTGTCACATGGTCTATTGTGTTTGATAGTCAGAACACTTGCAGAATAAGTAGAAGTTTCCATTTTTTAATCCGCTGTTGAAACAAGACGAAACTATGTCTTGGTTCAGTGCTGTTTACTTGTTGCTTTAAATCTACAAAAGACTGGTTCTTATTTTTAAAGACCAGAAGATATACATACAAAGACTATATATTCTTTAGACCTCTTATAGGAAAGGCCCAGATGTCTTGGGGAATGCTTCAAATGAACTTTCAATGATCAGAAAAACTGGCCTCATAGAGATACATTTTTTTGGGTCCTATTTTTCTGTCATAAGAGGTGAAACAGTTTTGCAAGATGAACACCTGCACAACTAAAAGGAAATGAATGGCAAATGCTAAAGCCCTACCCTAGTTCTGAAATTATTGCCTAGACATTACAAAAATGAACAATGTGGGAGGCAATGCATGTGAAAATGCCATCCCAAAATTGTGTGTGGAGGTGGTGGTGGTGGAAAGTAAACATAAGGGATTCTTTTTATTAAAATCTAATATTTTGAAATTACTAAAAGGGAAAGCAAAACTAAGAAAGATACGGAATCGTAAGATGACCAAAGCAACTGTCTGGAAAAGAGCAATTATCCCATTTGGGCATGGCTGAATGGATATATGGACAATTCTGAGAATTTCAGTCCGAACTTTAGCGATCATTATACTTAATATTAGTATTATCTCGTTTGGATGGTAGAAGTAGGAATTTTACACGAACTGTATAAAATGCCTCAAAATACCTTGGCAAGGTTTGCAGCCAAAGAAAATATATTTGGTTAAACTAATTGTTTTGGAGAGGAGAAAGAGATCAACTTCTGGAGACAAAAGCACATTTTCAGATATGCTACAGCAATACATCATTTTTGACATTACAACTAGTATGTCTCTGCTAACTAGATATAATTTTTACCCTTGATCATGTAAAGGTGAACTGGAGGTTGATTACATAAATGTGGCCCAAATGAAGCATTTAGAGGTTTTGATTTTAGAAGTCTGATACCTTGTTCTGATTCAGCTATGGATTTCTGAGACACAGTTAAAAAACTGAGCCTCACAGAAAGTATCTCATTTGCTGACTGTCTGCTCTGTCATTTGTCTCTGTTATTTGTCTGCAATAGCTTTTACTGTTAGTTTCTGGCTAAATATTATTATCTTGTCTGACAAAGAAGATTGTGCTGTCATCATCCTCCTGTTTTCCTGCTTCAGTTGTAGAAAGCCTGCATACTATGGCATCTCTTTTTCAACATCTAGCTTCTAGACTACTATTTTTCAACAGTAGTTTCTCATAAACCAATAAATGTGTTGACTACAAACTTCAGAACCAAAAGGAACACTAGTTTATAGTTTCTACTCAGTCTTCCTGGAGATCAATGAAACCACAACACTGATAGCTATCCTGTATTAAGTGTCCAGTTTTTGTTCCTTACCCCACTCTTTACTAGGAAAAAAGATGCTTTGGTGCGAGCATTTTTGCACTTAACTTAAATGCAGCTACTACTAGTATCATGCTGTGTAGGCAAAGGTAAGTGTAGGCACAGTCTCTGGGTGACCTGTCTTCTCACAGAAATGGGTAAAGTTCTGTTTCTGCTTCAAGTTTTGAAATAATTTTTGTTTTAGACAGAAGTCAATTACAGTAAAAATAGTTGAAAATTATCAAGTGGAAATTGGTAGGTTTTTTTTAAGCTTGTGTATACGTGGGAGTAGAATACATTTTGCTTGATTAATTTTTAGGCTAGGTATTAAAATGCACCAAAGGGAAAAATCTGTAGAGATGGGATGTTTCTTGCCAGGATTTTGAACCATTAATGTGTCCCAGATGTAATTTGTGAGCCACTTGAGTAGTGGTCCATGACATTCTTTTGTGTAGGAAGTGAGCTGGTCAAAGTAGAAGCTGACCAGTTCTCCATAATGCTCCTCACAAATGCCTATGACAGAAGACACTAATTGATTAAAGCAGGAGACCAAGACAGCTTTACTACAAATGGTTTTATAAGTTTGGAAGTTATTAGATGTGAAAGCTTGAACTTCAGGGAGCTCTTGGAATGTCTCAGAGAATATTATAAGCTCCATTTGAAGTCTTGCAGAAGTTACAAGGAAGGCAAGTGTGTCTGTGGATTTTTCATGTCTGAGAACAACAATAAAAAAGAATGTTATGTTTACAGCATAAGTAAAACTTTAACCCATTCCATTTTTTTTTAGCTGAAATGTCTGGGTTATGGTTGAAACTAGATGAGTGCAGATTTGCTGCGAGGTAGGAGATGTGTCCCTATGTGTGTAAGCACTGGCAGCAGAAGCACAGGCTCCCTTATCACTAACAAGTAACATATTCAATATTCAGTATATTCTTATCAATTCCCATATTCCGTAACAAGTGGTGTCCCTCAGGAGTCTGTACTGGGACTGGGACTGTTCATTATCTTTATTAATGACATAGTGGGACTGAGTGCACCCTCAGCAAGTTTGCAGATGACACAAGCTGAGTGGTAATGTTGATAGATTTGAGGGAAGGAATGCCATCCAGAGGCACCTTGACAGCCTTGAGAAGTGGGCCAATGTGAACCTCACAAAGTTTAACAAAACCGCGTGGAAGATCATGCACTTGGGTTGGGGCAATCCCCAGTATCAATACAGACTGGGTGATGAATGGATTGAGAGCAGCCCTGCAGAGAAGGGCTTGGGAATACTGGTGGATAAAAAACTGAATGTGAGCCAACAATGTGTGCTAGGAGCCCAGAAAGCAAATCATATCCTGAGCTGCATCAAAAGAAGCATGGCCAACCCCCAGCTGGAGTAGTGAATCCCGCTCTGGAGCCCTCAACACAAGAAGACGTGGACATATTAGAGTAGGTCCAGAGGAAGGCCATGAAAATGATCAGAGGGCTGGAATCCCTTCCCTATGAGGACAGGCTGAGAGACTGGAGAAGAGAAGGCTCCAAGGACACCTCATTGTGGCCTTTCAATACTTAAAGGGGGCTTATAAGAAAGATTGAGATAGGCTTTTTACCAGGACCAGTAGTGACAAGACAAGGGACAATTGTTTTAAGTTGAAAGAGGGTAGATGATTTATATTAGTACAAGATTCTTTATTATGAGAGTGGTGAGACACTGGAACAGGTTGTCCAGAGGATGCTCCATCCCTGGAAATGTTCAACATCAGGTTGGATGGAGCTTTGAGCAACCTGATTTAGTGGAAAACGTCCCTGCCCATAGTGGGGGGGTGGGCTAAGTCATCTTTAAAGGTACTTTCTGACACAAACCATTCTGTGATTCTAAGAGTCTACTACATGAGTCAATGGGAGCTGTGTGTTTACGTAAGCTGTCCCACCTACATCAAGGCAAGTGGAGAATGAGTTCTGGATTTTTTTATTTTTTTATTTTTAAATCTCTGGTTAATCATAAGTCTTATTTTCAATGTCAAATTTAGAATTCATGGGGATTATTCTGCTTTTTGGGAGGTTTCTGTCATTTGCTTTCTCATAGCTCAAATCAACCCTGGGGTTGGCTTAAAGCTTTATTTGGTCAAAGCTTTAGAAAAACTTGATCCGACATTTGTAAAGATAGCAGAACAGTTTTCTTTAGGCCTAGCTGCTGAATTCTGGGATTATTAAATACAAAAAGTTCAGCTTTAATGAAATTTTTTGTGGGCAGTTTTTTAAACCTGAAGTAGGAACTGGAAGTTATCAACAACATGCTTTTATGCTGAATCATTTGAATCTCATGTTTCATGTGGATGTCGTTTACCTGGACTTTAGCAAGGCCTTCGATACAGTGTCCCACAGTATCCTCCTGGAGAAACTGGCTACCCATGGCTTAGATGGGAATACTCTCCACTGGGTTAAAAACTGGCTGGAGGGCCG
>KZ505886.1:453002-503343 GCA_002844005.1 Limosa lapponica baueri
CTCTTCTCCCAAGTCACAGGTGATAGGACAAGAGGAAATGGCCTCAAGTTGCGCCAGGGGAGGTTCAGGTTGGATATTAGGAAAAATGTCTTCACTGAAAGGGTTATCAAGCATTGGAATGGGCTGCCCAGCGAAATGGTTGAGGCACCATCCCTGGAGATATTCAAAAGATGATTTGACATGGTGCTCGGGAATATGGTTTAGTGTTGGTGGGTTTTGGGTTTTTTTTTTGTTTTTTTTTTAGGTTGGACTAGATGATCTTGAAGGTCCTTTCCAACCTAGGCGATTCTGTGGTTCTGTAATTATGAAATATTATCAATTTTTCAAGAAACTGATGGGATTTATCACCGTAGTTGTGAAAGCTACTTTAGTTGGGAAAGCTAATATGGCTCACAAGTAACTTCTGTAAGTAATAGGAGGGCATCCTAAAGAAGCTTAGAAAAACACTTAGTCATGTCAATTTCTGCAAATATAACTTGCAGCTTTGCAAGTTTGCAACTTGCAGACCTTGGGTCTTTCTTCTAGTCATAATGAGTTCTTAGGTCCAGGCAAAGGCACCTCATAAATTTATTTGGTAGAGGTGTCAATTTAGGCTCCTACTAAGAGTTCATCCCGTCCTTCCTCTCCCCCTTAGATGTTGCTGCTGAAAATGTCATTTTAGTGTTCAAGCTTTCAGCTTTAGATTAGAATGTAGACATTTCATACTACAAATGGAAAATCTTAAATGCAGTCCCATGTCCCATTAAATCCATTCCCTACTACAACTTATAAATCTATGTCTCTATGAATTTTGAGTCATTCATGATCCTAAATATTTCCTTTCACAATATCCGTATAGGTCTAAGTCTCCTCTAATCACTCTTATTTATTCTTAATTTCCATTGAATGATGGAAGGGGAAGAAGTTTATTTTTTTGTGGCACTACTGTCACTATTTCTTATTTTTTAAGTCTATCTGGATTTAGAAGTGCAATGTATTTGCCTTTCTGCTAATTGTTAATACTCGGCTTCAAAAATCTTTCCAGTTAGTCAGCTGTAGGGAGCTGCCTTTCACTATGCTCACTTAGCAAACTGGTTTGATTTCATCTGGTATTCCCACTGTGGGGCAGATGGTAGAAATGGCTGATATCTGTGTTACTCAGGCATGGTGTCTTCAGATCCCTGCGTCAGAACTGCATAATGTAGAGGGAAGCAATTTTTGGCTGCTCACTCAAGATAGCTCCCTTGAGTGATGAGGCATGTAAGCCTTCAGGCTCAAACCACAGAACTGTTTTGTTTTCCTTGTCCCTACTCCCTTCCTTCTCTCCCCCTCCCTTCCCCTTTCTTGATGAATTAGGATGTTAGCTTATTAATTCTGTTCTAAAACATTGCTGAATGCAAAATAATATCAATTTAGTGATTTAATTCTGCTTCAACAATTGGAACAAAGCAGAATATGCTATTATGTAGTATGAATCTCAATGTATTATAGATGGCAAGTGCTGACAGAAAGCTTACTGGTGTTAAAACAAAATATATAGGCTGTACTCAATCTCCTTTTTCGCTTTCATGAGACCTTAATATCAGTGTGTATCACACAACACTGTAG
The DNA here is from genome assembly GCA_002844005.1 of Limosa lapponica baueri. Classification (NCBI taxonomy): domain Eukaryota; kingdom Metazoa; phylum Chordata; class Aves; order Charadriiformes; family Scolopacidae; genus Limosa; species Limosa lapponica. The sequence goes on from KZ505886.1 coordinate 454,590, forward strand.
CTATGATTGTAATGTAAAAAGACTCCTTAATGTGAGATTTATTTATTTCATGTTATTATTATTCTGCTTAGTCTTTTTACCTGGTGTAGTGCTTATGTTATAAAGAACACTATTGTTTGCTCTCATTTTCTCTTACACTCCATTCTACGGACATCAGAACCAATGTGGCCACAGCCACAACTATTTAAGTTGAAAATTTCTACTGTACAGTCCAAAACTTTAATGGTCCTATATAGTCTTTTAACTCATTTGTGTTGAATTTTAATTCTGTATATTCTTCCCTGAACTTCAGTTTTAAAATCTAGTGTAAGATAATAAGGACTGTGTGTTCTAAAGTTTGACTTAGGTATGACCATGTGCCATCTTTGTGTTTAATATTTACGGAATGTGCATGGTAAAGACTTTGTTGTCTTTTTATTTTCCGAGGCAGAAAGAAGATATTAGATCCCTAGTACTTGAATATGTATCCCTTCTGAGGTGAAGAAAGATCTTAAATTCTCACACTTCTTTCAGCTGACTCATTATGTCACTGACATGCTATTAAGAGAATTGCATCCAGCTAAACTACAAGCAAAGTAATTCAGTGTGTGGTTTAGTGTGAAGGTTGTAACCCCATTCCAAAATGTCTGTGGCCCAGGTCATTTAAATGCATGTATTTCCCACTGTAATTGGCTCGGTGTCCTTCTAGCCACTCTGCTCAAGAAGCTCACTGCTTTCAGCTTTAGAGAATTAAAACAGCCAGCTGAAACTCTTGTAAAACTACATAACTTACCATGGTTTGACTTGTTTCACTGTAGCAAATACAGGAAAGAGAACTATAGTCCTAATTCCACAGTAAGGCTTCGGTATTTTTTATCAATTCTGGGACCTCCTATAGCCCTTGAGGAAACAGAAAAAGATGAGGGAACAACAAGGAAACTAGGGGAATTCTTCCTTAAGAACTTATTTTAGAAAGTGTTTGCACTGATTTTAATCAGAAGTGAATCTATAGAAAGCAATAGATGGTTTCAGTTCCCTTTCTGACTCTTTCCTCATCTCTTCATTCTATGCATGCAAAGTATGCCTGCCAGGTCAGCTGTTCTCCGAAAGCTCATATAGAAAGAGGAATTTAGCGTTTGATTTTGTGTCCTCCTCATACATCATCATGGGGAGAACAGGTCCTGTGGTGTAAGACTAAGGAAGAATTTTGCATGCTGCGGGAAGTTGCAGATAGAGGGAAGAGGAACCATGGTTTGTAAAATATGAAGATTTTTCATGGCTGTACAGGATTTCTAAGGAACCTGCACAGACAGCTAAATATTTGTATAAGACCAAAGTGACATCTTTGATACTACTGTCAATCAAAATATTGTCCAAAACTTGATCATTTTCTGAAATTTTCATCACTTGAAAATTCAGTAGAAATTGAAGGTCTCCATTGCAATAGAGTCTGTAATAAGTCAGTTCCTGTCCTTTGGAGATCATTCTACAAGGGGAAAAGGAAAAAAAGAAGTAAAGGGGAGTTGAAATTACTTACCAGGATTTATGGAGCTTGATTTAGAAACTAGGTCTCAGATTTCCCAATTTGGGTTTCTGGTAACTTTATTATGAAAGCCATAATCTTCTATCAGAAAGTCACATCTATGACAAGTAAATCTAGAGAAGAACCTTTAAGCTATAAAAAACTAATGAACAGTTGAAGCAGAAGGTGATAATATGAAGAAACACATTAGCCAGTCTGTAAGTATTCTGTTTTTAACAGCAGATTAATTTATTAAACTATATATACTTTAATGATTTTTAATGTGCTTGATTCATTTGTACCAAACATACAGAAGTCTGGCTTTACATTACATCTGTTCTTGGTCATAAACTCTTTATTGAAGATTCCTGAAAGTTTTGAATTGAATTCTGAAATGGAAATCCTGGGTGAACCATTTATCATTGGAAGCCCAGCAAAGCTTTGTGTACAGAAAGCAAAACCACAGTATGTATGTGTCTCAAATGTATAAAAATAATAAAGACTGCTTGTAAATGACATCAACTTTTGAGCTAAGGGCAGAAATGTCATACAAGCAAGTTAAATGTTATTTTTAGCTGAAAGGAATGATTACAAATATTTGCCTTATACATTTTCAAGAGAAAAAGGAAGAAACATTTGGATTTTTTTCTTTATAAAAATAAGATTTATAACTTTTTCTTTAGACAGGAAAAATGCAATTCACATGGCTATATAAATTATTGAATATTAAATTAAGTTATTAATATTGTCTAATTCTGTGATAGTTGGAGGATAATTTTCTGATTTTGATGTGCAGTCATCATTGTGCTGCTAGCTTTGTGTGTGCTCAAGCTTTGGACCACATGTCTGGTGAGATTTGCAAATACACATCAAAAGTTTTACAAGATTTAATGGCTTGTGGCTTATATATGGAAGCCATAGAGTTAAAAAGAAAATATAAAACACACAAAAAAATACAGGCTTTCATCCTGGAGGAGAATATATTAATTATACTTTAAAGTTACTAGTTGATAGTTTCCGGTGAGTAAGGTGAAAACAATTCTCACAGCTGGGGTTTCTTCTGGAAAAAAATTGTATTGCATTTAGTATGTGTAACAACACATGCACAGTAACTGGAAGGAAAGCATATACTTCAATATCATAAGTTACAGCGAAATGACAGATGAACTTAATTGCTTTAATCTCAAAAGCAGATATATTTTGTTCCAAAAATACATTCCTTAATAGTAGTATAATAACAGAAATAAAATTACAGTAACTTAAAGAGCCATATATCAGCTTTCTTGTGATGACACCATTAAGTGGGTCTAAACTCACAAAATGCAATTATCAGTAACTTCGAATTGTCATGAAATTGAAAGAACTGTATACTGCTGCTACTGTTTTGACTTTTTCAGTGTGCTGAAAAAAGCACAGTGGACTGTCTGCATGTTTTTGGTTTTTCCCTTTTACAGCCTTCCTACCTTGAGAAATGAGGATGGGATGTTGAAAAGGTCATAGAAATCAGAATAAGAACACAAAACACAATATAGGAATCTGTTTTCATGATTTGCAAAGAGATAAGGATAAATATCAAGTAAATTAAGAATGTGTGCATAGCTGAGTAGATAATTGTACTATATCTTTTTATTTCTAAACTATTTATTCTAATTTTTATCTCAATAGTCTCAACTTAGTCCTTAAGGAAGTCTAGGGCAGTTATAGAAAGACTCACCTATCAGAAAAAAATCCAAGCTTCTCTTGAGATGACTGGTTGTCCAAATAGAGGAAAAAAGGCATAAAACCTCAATAGATAATGCATACAAGCAGGGATTTTTTTCTAACTCTTTCCTTGTTCTAAAAGTCATATTTTGGGCAATTGGTGGAAATACGCTTCTCAGGTGGAACAAGCCAAAAGCAGCTAGAAGGACTTTACATGAGAAAGCTCCTACCTCTTTCTCTTCATGCTATGCTAATGCAGCTATGGTTTTGCAGTGCTCCATCGGTAATTTTTAAAACCTCATCTGAATTTCTGTCAAGAAATATAGAAAGTCTTGAGATCTTTCTTACTAAGGTATAATCAATGAATTTGTGTCCTCTGCAGCTTGAACAGATTTTTTTTTTTTCTGTTGCTTGTGAGGGAAGGATTTCAATTGGTGTTAAATGTCTCATGTCTGTTTGAATTTTTTCTTTTTCCTTCTAAAGTTTTTCTATATCATTCTCCAAATGCTGAAAGCTCTCAATTTATTGATATTCTTGATTTTTCCCTACTCTTACACTGCCACATTTCCTTTTTTTTTCTCATGAGCTTTAGGCTTCCTTTTCATGTCTTTAGCAGATTTACAGATTATTGGGAAGCAATACCACTAGGGTATGTTGTGATGACAGCTGGAGTGAATCATTAAGATGGATCCTTTGAATCTAAATACCTAAAGTGTGATTGGTTGTTATGTGAAACTTGACAGTGCACACATCATAATTTTCTTCTTTTAGACTGAAATATATAAGGACAGAAAAGCCCAAATACATAAAAGCATGTTGAAGGTTCTTTTATCTTAGGGGAATTTTTTGCATTATCAACTATATTAGTATTTGACATATCACCCAAATTTCACCTTTCTCTTCGGTTAGAATAACTATGTAATATTGCCTTATGCCCTATTTGTGTCATTAACACCATATGCAATTGTTGCAGGTTCCTTCCAGAGTAGCATTGCCAGGATTGGAGCTTGGCATGGAAAGGGGGAAAATATTAAAAAATCTGAATATGTCTTTGCTTTTATTTAATTTTGGTCCTCTCTTAATTATTTTTTTTTATTTTTTAACAAAAAATAAACATGGCTTTTTGTACATTTCTTCTGTCCTTCCTTTCACAAAATATACCCCTCTAGACTCATCCCTAAGGTTTCCAGACTCAAAAAAATAGTATCAACATTATCACAGAAATACAAATTAAAAGTTAAGGAGAGCACTTTAACCTCTCTTCTTTGGTAGGCCACAAGCCCATAAGTATGTTTGTGCTGTTTAGCACATTCACTTATACATAAGAAATAGTTTAAACAATATTTTTACCTTTCTTCAGCTATTCTTTTTTTCTAAAAAAGATCATTTAAACAAAACTACTGTGTTACACATTTTTTGTGTCAGTAAAGTTAACTTTCATTTACGCAAATAGAGAGTCAGTCTTTTGTCCTCATTTCTATTTCTGTGATACAGAACCAAAGATCTCAAGAAATCTCCTTCTTTTCATTCTTATGAAACTTTATAAGTTGTGCAGGCTTCTGTTGGTTCTCTGTGTAGGTGTTACCTGATGCTGGACTCTGGCACTGTTCCTCTGAAACTCAAGTATTCTTGCTCTTCCAAAATGCCACCACCCCTTTCATATCAAAGGATAACAGGTTGCCTGGTTCTTTGTAGCCCCATTAAGCTAACATGGTGTTAGAGCTTCCCAGAATCCCTCTTCCTTACTTATACAACTTTTATTTACTTAAAAACATCTAGAAAAATACAGGTAATATATTTCACTATCCAGCGTATTGGTATAGGATATAAGCTGTGATTTTGTATTTTTGTTTTTCTATTTAGCCCATGTTATGGATTTTAATTGTAAATCTTGACATTTATGGATACAGAGTTCAGGTATCTTCTAACAAAATTTGCCAAAACAGGGAAGTACTAAAACTTCCAGAAGTGATTTGTAAGCATCCTTAAATTGAAAGTGAACACAATAAACAAACCTCTTTACGCTGTGAAGCATAATAAAATGCTGTTTGTTTGGTGCCAACTTTAAAACAGCTTTGCAGTCTTTGTGGGTAATTGTGGGTGAAAAGAAATAAGAGTAAGAAACTAAAATACGATTATAAAGAGAGTGGAAATCAAACATAAAAGATAGGAAAGAAAAAATTGGAAATTACCAAATAAGTTGCATGCATGAATATGCAGATGATATTAACTATTCCATTAGGATTTCATTCACTCAAGCTTTACAAATTTAGTGTTAAGAACTTGAAACTTGGTAAAATGTCATTCTTTTCAGTCCTGTAGCTAAGAAAAGAATTTAATAAAGTAGGTGAAGTTCAGGACATTTTATCACTGAGGGCTTACATAAGCACAATATTCAACACTGTAGCAATCATAAGCAATAAAACTTCTGCACATTAAACAAAAAGTAGTATATTTGTGGTTTATTAAGTCTGAAATGTTGCTAGCTTTCGTGTATATCCACATCACCTGTATTTTTAAGACAGGTCTTCATAAAATGGAGTGTGTACGCATATACATGCATGCACACACACTCATGCTGCATATGTTTTAACCATATAGTTGGTGTTTTTATTGCAGTATTATTTGTTAGAATAATACATTTAAAAAGATATGTGCTCTGAACTAGATCTTTATTTTTTCAGTCTTCATTTTTCTTTCTTTGAAAGTTAAGTTCAATGTTATCATTATTTTTACTATTTGTTTTTCTTTAACACCCTTGCTGTCTTATCCAGAATAGGAGTACAAAAAAGATAGCTTTGTCCCAAAGTTCTTTTCATATTTTTTCAATTTATTAAACTAAAATGTGGTTTATTGCAATGAACAGTAGGTCTTAAAAAAACCTGCTGTTAAAGGCAGACTTCTTTTTTTGCACCTCTGTTCTGGCTCAAGGAAGATGTTATGTGAATCATGTTATAAACCTCAGGCTTCTAAATTACCTGTGTTGGAGACTGAAAGACCTGTATCAGTGAAAGACGGGAATTACCTTAAGCTGGGTGGCACCAGAGGCTGGTATCTATATGTTTGTGGCAAAGCACTCATGATCACTGAAGTGAAGAAAGAGAGGGAAAAGCAGGTTTTCTCTGAACTCTCAGACCTTAGTAAAGAGGTGGAATCTTCCCACAAAAAAGCTGAACATAAATAATCCTTCAAATGTGTTTTTCTGTTTTCTGATTCTGTGTTCCATACTGTAGGCATGGTGCCCTGTATTACAGGGTGGGGTGAGTTGAAGTCTATATAACTTCTTTTTAACATTCCAACTCTGCAAGCTGTAGACAAGATTTTCTTACTTCCAGCTCATATAATTGGGAGAGTGAGCTTGCATTGTACAATTGTGTGAAGATTAGAAACAGATCACTGTTTGGTTTTGCCGTTTGCTTTTTTTTTTACTTAATTTGGCTTACCGGGAAGTGGTTCTAACCACGTGCTGCACAAAGTTTTCCTCAGTGGGGTCTGCAGTAGAGCCTCTACTGCTGTTCCTTGGGAGTATGGTAAGAAATATGTTCTTCAGGAATGCCAAAGCAAAAACATGCCTAGGAAACTTGGAAAGACTGGGCAAAATTTGTACATAATGCATGATTAGAGTAATTTGATGTGGACACATCTGGAGATGCATATCTGAAACAATTTTAATATGTGAGATTTCCATTTTGGACTTGGACTCCAACAAGCTTCAACAGCCAAAATAAAGTATTGCTTATTAATTTGTGGCATCTCAGTGATATAGAAGTTTTACATAAATTTCATTATCTTTATTGGTAAAATACTTGAGACTTTCCCCAAAATGCATTAAAAATGTGACTAATATCTTAAATGTATATGTTTCCCAGGAGACAAAATGAGGCAGTATGTGTACAGTAGTGTTTTGATTTGAGTAGTAGAGATAACTGAATTTTCTCCACAAGCCAAATGTATCTACCCAGAGTGAAAATATTGGCAGGAGAGATTAAATTTGCAGATAAGCTCTTATAAAAATGGGATTTCTTTTAAAAAATCCTTATTCAGCTTAAAAATTTCAAATGAGGTCTCATCTAACTATTTTGTCTATTGTGTGGTTACAATGCAGAATATCACTGAAAATAACAAAACATTGAGGCTCTCCTGATTTTAATTGGTAACATTTATTATTATGAGATTTAAATGGAAATAAAATACTACTTCAAATGTTTTTATTTAAAAAAAAGTTTTTAGAGCCATTGAATAAGTCCTTAAAGGTAATTTAAATAAGAAATAAGAAATATGTTGAGTTACTTGTTAAAAATAATGTGGTAAGATACAAAACGGGTTTGGATTGCTTGGATTTGATAATCTGTAATGGAATCCCTTAGCATTTCAAAAAAGCTGGAGCTCTAGAAATCTAACTTTTGGAAAATCAGGGCTTCAATACTTTTAAAATAGCAGATATTTTAAAAAAATAACACTTCCTAACCATATCATTGGTTGGTTGCTCCTGAAAAATTTTAGTGACATGTATAAAATGGCTATCCATACAGGAAGAAAATAATTGCTTTTAAAATTTGTAGATGCTTATGTATTTTTCCAGAATAAAAGGAACTGAAGTGTGCAGATCAAATTGAAAGTAGGATTGCTATTCAATTCCTTTAAGATTAGTCCAATGTTTTGTGGTTTTCCTTATTTAATTGCTTGCTGTGAATAAATTGATGTAACTTGAGTATGCAGTATCTCAGCCCAGCAGTAAACAGTTGGGGAGACTAAAGCTAGTTCTCTTTGACATGCAGGATATTGAATTTTGTTCTTGATATAAAACAAAGAAATATAAACCAACTTTTCTTTCCATAGACATTACTTTGTATCACCAACCATGAAAAGCAAGCATATGATTTCTGAAAGACAGGTGACTGGCAGCATTGTTACTGCGCTGTTTATCCAAAAAAATGGATTCTTGAGAGACATGCAGCTGACGTGGTACTCTGTTATATCTGTGACTAACAAGGCAAGAATGGAATGAGGTTGGTTGACATATATTGGCAAAGACTTCCATAATATAGTTCATCACCAAAACTCTACTGGCAGATAAAACATAAATTTTTTTCATCTCTTTTTCCAGAGTACTTCTGTGGCCAGATGCTGACCATCTTCTGTTAATAAAGGATTTTTCCTAAATGTGATAACTTGTGGACTTTTTTAATCTTCCTGGCAGCTTTCATGAAATGTTAATGGCAAAAGGAAGATACTTGGACCTTCCTTATAGAAAATTAATATTCACTCTCTACACAGTTTTGGAAGCCCAGAAAGTTAGCAGAGGTAGGGAAGAAATGACATTTAAAAGACATGCTATCATTGCTCATGATCTCATTTCTTTCCTAACCTTTTGAATCTGTCAAATGGTCATTGGCAATGCAGAGATGTGCAAGGGAAGCATTTGCTTCCCTCTGAATTAGTATCAGTCATTTGTTCATTAGCTCTCTGTGATGGATCAAGGGTGGGTATTCTGCTATTTGTAAGATCCATAAAGCATAATATAGAAGTAGCACTCAGTACATATTTTTCACTTGTAGTGAAGTATTACACTGTACATTTCAGCAAAGCAAGTTTGTTATCCTCTGTATCCTTTCTATTTGTATTTTAGCTGGATCTGCATTTTTCCAGGAGACATGACTGAAGATTCCTATTCTATGTTACTGTAGGCTAGATGTTGTTTAAGAGTGATCATATGCTCAAAATAGCTGAAATGGTGGTAGAAGTAATCCTGCAGACATGCATCTTTAAAAATCTTTTATTGACTAGGAACCACAGGCACTACAAAAAAGTGAGCTGTAATGTTTGACATTTCAAAGCATGTCTATTACAAATATAGATCAGTAGTTATTGAAAAGAAAACCAGCACATAGTGCAGAAATAGAAACTTTTCTAAATTGCTGATCTATCTTCAGAAAATCACATAGACTTAAGCATGCAAAACTTAATTTTTTGCATTGGTTGTATACAAAACTGTGTACGATCTTTACTTGCTTATTTTCAATAAGCATGTTTAAAACAGAGCTAAGGTGTGGTAATTATCCAGTATGATTTAAAAATTTGTTTATAAAATAGTATAGGAAAAATATATTTTAAAAATGTGATGAGATTATTGTTGGTCTATAAGTGCCTTTGCCTTGCTTTCTTTGTATCTGTTTGAAAAATCTTCTTCTAGCTGCTTTTAGAAATTACCAGTAAAACAGACTTATTCAAATAACAGGTAAATGACGTTTTGCATGAAATAGTGTAGCAATTGCACTTCTGTGCAAAAAAAACCAAAAAAATCAAAACATACTTGCTTTTAACTTACATGGTAATGCTTGTATCATATGCTGCTGTATTGCACTGCTGGTGTATGAATGAGGATGAGAAGGCTGAAGGTAGCTTGCTCAAAAGCTCTGGATGTATTTATGCTTTAAAGAAGTTATTTTCAAAACCAGGATCCAATCTTCAGAAACTCAAACACCTTTAATTGAAGAATTCAAGTATTAGATATATTTAGCTAATTATAATAAACTGTACTTAGCTAATAAGCTTGGAGTTGTATGTATAAAATAAAACTGAAGAACATTAATAAAATTTGTTCTACAAAATAATAGAGCTATTCATACATAGTTGTCAAAATGTTTTAAAGTGCTTAATTTAAAAGAAAGAAACATCAGCAAAATTAGAATTCTTTTTCTCTCTCCTCCTACTCATTTTTATTCTCTATTACTTCTTTTAGTGATGTTTTTAGATACAAATGCCTTGACTTTCTGAGGTGCTGAACATCTCAAGTTACCTAAAAGGAAAATAGGTAGAGAGGACTAAACTCTGTTCTATTTCATACTGTACTGATGATGACTGATTAGTATGACTTGAAATATTGTCTAAAGTATGAAATTAATGGGAAGGAATGAGCTGAGATGGGTAATATTTCACAGATAGGGTTACAATTTGTATAAAGGAAGCAGTGACTCATATAATGCTCAAAATTACGTAAAACTTTTTTTACTTGATTTAAATCTTATCTTGTGTGTATAAGAAAACAAATAATCAAAAAACCTTTAGAACATGGAATTTTAAAAGATGGACCTTTAACAAAATAGAGAGCAAACTAATTTACTGATTTCTCAATCTTAATGAATCTTATTTTTATAGATTATACAGATATGTTCTGTTTCTCCTGAGTTTTCTGTCCTCATGTTTCCTGAAGAAAATTTTACTTTTTTAGACAGTGCAAGTATTCATTAAAATATTAATTTTACTTAAGTCATTCACTTTGCATTTTATAGACTGATCTTCTGTGAATTTACAAGTATAAGATAATACAATAAGTAAACAATTAAAATCTTTTTCTTGTTTTTTTTTACACTATTCAGATTACATGGCTCTCACTCAAGTGCTTAGTTATGTCATTCCTGATAATTCTGAAGTCTTGGAAGGTTTTTTGCCTGACTAAGAGTTTGAAGGGCAAGTCGAACTGGGAAGAAAAAGGTAACAAAACAGCTATACTTCACACGGAACAACTACAACACACTGTCTACCTAAATTCTGACCTCTATCCTTAAGGCAATTTACATCTTATATTGTCCTCTTCAAAAAGGTGTGGCTTGAAAAGAGTTGTCAGTTTATCAGGAGGCAAAATGAGGCAAAAAAAAGAAGGATCCTGCAGTTTAGGACCTCAAGCATTTAGATATTTAGACAAATAGTGTGAATTATGGCAAAAATTTCAGATGCTCTCTCTAGTCTCTTGAATAGCTTTCTTAATTTATGACAGCAAGGACAGTATAAACCTAGAGACACCTTCCATATTTACAAAGTAAATTGTATTCTTTGCAAGCTAATTATAAGTACGAAGCATTTTGTTAGTTTAACTTAATTTACACTGTACTTATGCAGAGTATTTCAATGTGTTCTAGGAGGGAAATAAAGCAAAACTTAAGCATAGTTCCCCTAATCAATAAGGTAGTGGAATGATGGGTTTAATCTCTATGTGCTCATGAAAACCTTTGCTTCTTAAACTCTACATACTGAAAATTGGCATGAAACCGTTGTCATACATATAGGGATTGCTGGCAGGCGCAACTGAAGGAGTTGTGAGAAACATGAGTCTGAGCTTGCACCAAATACTAGTAATGTGTACTATCTCCTATCTCCTGCCATGGATTGTTAAATCCATTTTACCGTTAAAAGTATGTCTAAAACTTGAGCCAAATTATTATAAAGATTTTGAGAATTTTTACAAGACTGGCTCCTAACCCAAACCTCTGTATACTTTCAATATGGTGCTAGACTGCTTAAGCAAATTGGATTGAAATAACTTCAGAGGAAATGTGTTGACATAAGCTTTGTGTGTGCATTTACATTCTGAGGTATTTAAAAATGTTACACCGATATTTTTAATGTTTTGTGTTTTGATCTATTTTTCTATGGCAATCTACCTCCATGTATGACAAGAAGAAGGGAACTATCTCATTGTATCCACATTCTCATGTTTTACTTTAAGGAGGTATTTCAACCTCCTAGATTGATTGCAGACTAACTCCTTCTGCATGCATGTACCAGATCCCTACTATCAAGGCAAAAGAAGTTTATCCTTTGTCTTCCTTATTAAAAATTTTCATTAGTTCTTATTAAAAATAGCATTAATAGCCATGGTAACTGAAAGGTAGAAAATACTAAGAAAATACCAGCAAAGTAAGCACATTGCTCAAAAGCTACTATAAAAACCAACTAATCTTCACAATACTTCTCTGAAGTATAGATCTTTATCCACAAAATAAATTCACACCTGGCAGCAGTGATGAAGTGATATTTCTAAATATGTTTATGCTTTAGAAAAAATACACATATTGCCTATTTGCTGAGATTAAGGGGAATTCATGTTTAGCAGTAATATGCATGTATGTTTTATATGTAGCCATGCTTGGGGCCCATGTATTCTCTCTCATTTCCCACTTTGCTCTTCCCTTCCATACCTGAAGTGTTAACTGCTGGATATGCATCATGGGTAATATGTATTTCTCCTAAGTGATGCACCCTGTTACCCATTTGGAATCTTACGTATATTAATGTGTGAAATCTGGACACTATGTGGGAAATCAAATCAGGAGGTCTTCTTCGAAGACAGGAAATAAAGGTCCAGAAAAAGGACCAGTCTGGGGAAACAGCAGGGAACTGGGCAAAGCAAATGCTAGCTAACATTGGGAATCTCTTGTGAGACCCAGAAGAAATGATGGGTCTGTATTTTCACAAGATATGGAAGATAAACTCCTAAACAAAATGAAAAAGGACTAGAGATCCTCAAGTTGAGAAGGCACTAAATGTTTGAGTACAAATTGTCCTAAGCCTTTGAGTTTTGTTTGAATGGCCTTACTTTCCTAGAGAGGAAAACTTGAGCAATACGGTGTTCTCAGTCCTGGCTGAGAATAGCATAACATGCTGATGGTAGTGAATAGTCGGAGTTTTCTGTAAGGTCTGCTGGACCTCCCTTTCAAACTGAACAAACAAGGTGGTATGCCTTGAAAGTACAGGGACTGGGTGTAACCTCATTCCTGATTCCAGGTTTGGAACCTAGGTCTTCATCATTTTGTGGCTACCATCCACTCTTCCTCTTGTTTCATCTTCTTTCTCCCAGTTCTTGAGGCCTATTGCAGTGCTGTTAATTGCCGCTTGTTTAGTCTTCTATGACAGTTGTTATTGTTCAGCCTTCCAATCACAACTGAAGAGGTAAAAGGTCTCTCTCTCATCTCCATCTCTGTATGTGCTGCCGCATACACATTGTCATGTAGTCAAGGAAGTCATATTTTGGCACTGTGGAAAGAAGCTGTCTAGGCTATTACCTTGGCTTCCTTCAACATGCTCTTATGTTTTGAACGTGCTTTTCTTCCCATTTACTGAATAACCCTACTTCTTCTTTACCAAGAAATGAATAGCTCAACACCTCCTTAGGCTGAATGCAGATATTCTTAAATGCAGGAATAGATTCAGTGGATATTGTTGGTCAAAAAAAAGCACTAGGAAAGGGATCTGCATGGTTGACTCCTCCTAAGAGCTGCAGATATTGTAGGATGAGTAATCATTCTGTATGTGTTGAAAGATCAGTGAGACAGTATTCAGCATGCAATATTTTAAGCTTAGGTAAATAAAACAGTTTCTCTTTTTCTGTTAAGGAAAGGTATTGTCATGATTTTGTCATCTGAAATGCTGAGTATATATTGTTCAGTGTTTGAAATCTCTTTTCTGTGGTGGTTTTTTTTTTTCTGTGTAGGATAGAAATAACAAGCACTGGAAAGCAGGCATGAAAGAAAGGTCAGTAGTTTTGCATCTGCAGTTCTATATTTGCACAGGTTGCTAGGCAATGTGAGAAAATCATAGCTCTTAACTGCAAGATTGTGTTTTCAGACATCAATTATTAAAAAGAAATCAACAACTGTACTCAGTAATACAATCCAGTACAATTACTTTTCACTAATGTTACTAATACTTGGCAATTATTAGAGGTAATTAATATTGTATAGCCTGCATTTACTTCAAAATGGGTGGGCCCCTCCCCCTCCCTTCACAGAACAGCTTATATTTGTTTTGTAATACCATGATAAAAATCTCTTTTTCCCTCTTTGAACATAGGAAATTGATTACTTTCTTATGTTTTTGCTTCAACAGCCATTGACTGTCATGATATCTGTCATGCGAGTTATCAAATTGAAGGAACGTGCCCTCTTCTCGTTTTACAGCTGCTGTTGAAACAAAAAGCATGGTTCTGGCTCGCATTCGAGAGGTGTGAGCCATCTAACATATTTCTGATAGGTATTGAGGAAGGCCTCTCAAAAGACTTAGAAAGTGTGATATCAAAGTATTGGACCTGAGTTTTAGGATGGGGCTGTAGAAGGAAATTTCAAATGCAAGGAGAGGGAAAAAGAGAAAAGTGGAATCAAAGGAGGAGGATTCTGCCTGCCCTGGGGCACTGTCTGAGGCTCTGCCTACATAGATTTGGAAGCACAGTGACTCAGTAGGGTGCCTGGGGATATAAACGTGGTGGGGCATAAGGTGAAAGAAGCTTCTTTCCTGGCTCACAATGTCACTTCGTATTATACATAATGGATGAACACAAAGAAGCACAAGATCTAAATGCTTTACAGTCTGTGCTTCACTTCAGAATTTCTGATTCTGTTGTTGGCAATCAAGATCAATTCCTCAGAAAGCTCCAAAATTGTACCAGTAAGGGAAGAGGAACCGGATTTATGAATTACATCCTAATTTGCTGTCTCAATATTTTGCATGAATAACTAGTTGTAAGAGGATAAATTAAAGTGTCAATTCAAGATTTTTTGTTTCTGTGATATTATACAAATCTCTGAATGTTCTATAACCCTTTTTTTTCTCCCTCCAATACATTTTGTTCAATAACACTTATGCAGATATATTCTGCTAATAATCTCAATTCCACTGATTTTAATTAAAAGCCATACGAGACAAACAGTCCGTTATGATTCCTCCCCATTGCAGAATGGAGCTGTTCAGTTAACTCTCTGAATGTTTATCTCTCAATGGCTTGGGTTACATCTGTTTTAAGAAGAAATTCTCTGTCTGAGTATGTGAAATCCTTGTGTGGCTACATAGCAGTAGAGTTTTCAAAAGCTTGAGATTAAGCTAGTATAATCCAGAAGATGAACATGTCTTTTCCTAGCTAACCTGATCACATTGGAGGCCACAGTTCAGGAAATTTACAACAAGGAGGCTGGCAATGTAAATCATGTAAATCTTTCAATTATTTGCATAACATAACTGAAGTGTGAGTTTACTTATTGAGAAAATAGAGAGGAAGCAGAGGTAAAAATTGTGTTCTATTAAAGGCCAGAAACTATTTTTAGAGTCTGAAAATTTTAAAAACAAAATACAAATGAATGCCCAATGAAACCTCAAGTCTAACATTAGGTTTTCTTTAAATAACGTCAGTGAATGGAAATCTGGTGGCTGTGGTTCTCAACTGAGAGAATAATGCCTTGTATTTATTGAGATATTCTCAGTATAATCAAATGCAAATATAAATGTCAGCAAACATTTTACCCTCTTAAATAGAGATTAGATGTTGCAGTCATGGTCAGCACAGTTTTGTAAGCCATTTATATTTTTTTCCCTTATTAATTCTACTTTTTTAGTGAAAAAAGTAGAATTGCCTCCCTAAAATAACCTCTATGCTATTATAGGCATGCGTTTTAATTGTTTAATATTCCCATTAAAAGAAAAACTAGGCCTGTTTTTCATGCGCATGCATCTGTGCATGGGTGCAGTGCTTTGCAAGAGTGACGTGTACTCACAGCAGCTTTCTGAAGCAAGATGAATGCCTTATTCTTATCAGTGACTGCAGAGGGCTTCAGAGTGCCAGATGGGTAAACAAGATATGTGCAATAGCTGCTACCATAGCAGCTTTCATGGTTACATTGACCATCCCACTAGCTGCTCTAAATTGCTAGTCTCATGGATTTGTGACAGTCAAACCTATTGGCTTTGACACAGAAGCAAAATACAGACAGAAAATGGTATTAGAAAGTGATGTATGATTGATTTTGTCAGCTTAATTTCTTTTCTTCATACCTTTTAACCTGCCCTATCGAACACTGGAGTTTAAGACAGACTGTGCAAGTGGAAGGGGTCAGAGAATGTTTGGAAAAACTTGCAATGCTGGCCTAAATACAAGTGACTGGATATTTCAAGCATATTCACTGTATGGAAACACACTGCATTGCTGACTTAATCAGAATTGCATTCTGATTAGTCATTATTCCAGTTAAGGATGATAATGGCCAAATTTCCTCCCTTTTCTGCTTTCCCTCTGCTAGTCCAGGTCTTTCAGTTGTAGAAGGGCATCTTGGATATCTTCTAAGTAACCCAAGTCTGCTGCATTGCCTTTATACACCAGGATGGCCAGCAAGGTATTCTTAGCATGTTGCTATCTGATCAGATTTGCCTTTGTAATTAAATAAATCCACAGAGGAAAAGAGGAAGAATTTTTTGTCTTCCACTGTTTAAGCAACTTATTATTAAGCATAAAACTGGACTGGCAATTTTCTCTAGATTGTGT
The DNA here is from genome assembly GCA_002844005.1 of Limosa lapponica baueri. Taxonomy (NCBI): domain Eukaryota; kingdom Metazoa; phylum Chordata; class Aves; order Charadriiformes; family Scolopacidae; genus Limosa; species Limosa lapponica. The sequence goes on from KZ505886.1 coordinate 470,876, forward strand.
GTTTGTAATTCAAACAACCTGACAGGGATTTTTTTCAAGGAGAAACCCAGTTCTTGGTTTAGGCAGATTTTTTTTTCTCTTTACTGGAGTTGGATTAAATAAGGGTGATGATTTCTTGATTCATATGTGGGAATATCCATTCCCTCACTTGCAAGGAGCTATTAATGAAATCATCAGTAAAGGCTCAAATAAAAATGGAACTGAAATTAAAAGATCTTGTGTAAGAAGCCTGAAGATCAAGGTGATTAAAAATGGGTAAATTCATCTGTTCTGACATACAGAACTTTAGGGCAAATCAATACTCATAAAAGGCATTTACAAAATGAAAAAAAGTATTAAATTCAGTAAATTCTCATCTGATTTTCATTTTAAATAACATTTAAATCCAGGCAGGAAACTAAATGTGCACATAGATTTATCCAGCCATTATTTTTATTTTGCTGTAAACTAAGAGCAGCAGTTCAAAATTAGATGTATAATCATTTATCAGTATAAATGGTTTTCTGTAAGGGATACAGGGCAATTGATCTTGATCGTTGTGGTGTCTTATCACTTTGTATCTGGGAAGAATAACATTTCAGATACATACAAATTTGTTACCCTAGAAAGGTATAGCACCCTAGAAAGGCACAGAAGGGGAATACATTATCATTTACTATATATCTAATTCATTTGCAAAGAGATATATTATGAAGATATTTAGGAAAATTCATAGATGCAGTTATTGGACATGAGATAATTAAATTAGTGTGTCCCTGGTAGCAGCTGAGTTCCTGACAGCAGATATTTCTGGATACTATATTTTGTCTTGCATTGAACAATATATGCATTTAAAAAAAAAGAAAATGGTTGCAATCAATTTGAGACATACATTTAATGTTAAATCATGTTAAATGGAACTTGTTCTAACTGCAGATGTTGCTGGACTGCTCTACCTGAAGTGACAACACCAAAGTGTTGATGTGTGATAATGTTACCTTCTAAAGTAAAAGTTTGGGTTATCTCTCAAGAAAAAGCTAAAAACATACAAAAGAAATCAAGATACTGCTAAACATTCTGAGTAGAAATGAGATACTTGCAGAAATTTTATGCTATTGTATAGAGCATTTTCCCTCTGTTTAGATTTGTTGTAGTAGCATTATACAACGCCTACTTGATAACGTTTTTGATCATCTTTGTTCTTTAGAAGTGATAAGAAATTCATGACTTCCACCATGTGGAAAAATACTGAGTATAAAGCACTACTAAGTATTTATTTTCAATAGAATAAGAGAGATTCTGAGATACATTTCTCACATATGCTGGTAATTTCCTTCTTCATCTTATGGGACCAAGAAATACCTTGAATTCTGAAAAGAGATTTCAAAATTGCAACAAATGCATTTGGGGAGCAGATTTTAAATGTTTTTACAAGTTTTCTTGAGCCCTTATTGCTACTAACATGCCTGGCTTTCTGCATATTGATAAATAAGTAAATAAAAAAGAAAAAAGTTGGGGCCATTTCTACACAAGTTGTCATTCAATTCTGAACTTAAGCACTCATTTAATTTTCTTTCTCTGTGATTTTCAGCTTGTCTTAGTTGTAGTGGCAGGCACTGGTTTCCTTCAGCTGAGGTACCAAGTTGCATTGTTCTTCGTATATTTTTATACTGGCTGGCTGTGTCTCCGTGTTGAGTTACAAAGGTTTGTCTTTGATCAAAAAACCCTATCCTAAAGTTGCAACCACTGCCGTAAGGGGGAGGTTTCTGACAGGCATCTTTCACCTTTTGTGTCCTAGACAAATATGATAATAATTCATCAGGGTGTTTTTTTAAACCTTAATGCTAAGTAAGTACATACTGAGAAACTGCATCTGGTTCATAACAACTTAGTAATATTTGCAATAGCTTTTCTGTCCATCTGTTTCATAGCACTGCAAATAGGATTTGGAAGACTTATGTGCTGGACCTCAATGTTTATGTATAAAAACCAAGTGTGTAAACCTGCTAATCAGAATGAGAAAGCCATAGGCAGTTGACCTTCTGATCCCTCCTTCCATTCTGATGGTTGCTAAACTCCACCAGAAAGACTTCAAATAGGAAAAAAAATAGGAAAATAAAAAGCAAGCTCATAAACCTGGACTTCAGGAGACCAGAATTTGTCCTCTTAAAAGTTCTTCTTGGAAAAGTCCTGTGTGATAAGGCCCTGGAGGGAAGAGAGACCCAAGAAAGCTAGTTAATATTTAATGATCACTTCCTCCAAGCTCAAGAGCAGTCCTATCCAATGAATAACAAGCCAGATAAAAAATGCCAGGAGGCCTGCATGGATGAACAAGAAGGTACTCGCCAATCTCAAACAGAACAAAGAAGCCTACAGAGTATGGAAGCAAGGATGGGTAGTCCGGAAGGAACAAACATTCAGAGATGAAGTTAGGAAAGCTAAAGCTCAAATGGAATCAAATCTGGCTAGAGACGCCAAAGACAACAAGAAGGGCTTCTATAAGTATACAGATGACAAAAGGAAAACTAGGAAAAACGTGGGCTCATTGATGAATGAGATGGGGGACCTGGTTACACAGGATGTGGAAAAGTCTGAGCTACCAAATGCTTTCTTTGCCTTAGTCTTTACTAAAAAGAACAGCCTTCAGAGACCAAGGGAATAATCTAGAGCAAGAAAATGTACTCTTGGTGATAGAGGATCGGGTCAGGGAATAATTGGGCAAACTATACATGCATGGGCCCTGATTGGATACACCTAAGAGTGCTGAGGGAACTGGCAGATGCCATTGCGAGGCCACTCTCCATAATCTTTGATCAGTCATTGTGATTTGAAGAAGTGCCAGAAGACTGGAGGAAAGCAAATGTCATTCCTAACTTCAAGAAGGGCAAGAAGGAGGTCCTAGGGAACAACAAGCCATTCAGCCTCACCTTGATCCCTGTGAAGGTGATTGAGCGCTAACCCTGGAAACTATTTCCATGCACATGAATGACAAGAAAATCGTCAGGAGTAGTCAGAATGGATTCACCAAGGGGAAGCCATGCTTGACCAACTTGATAAATTTTTATGATGAAATGACTGACGTGGTAGATGAGAGGAGAGTACTGGGTATTGTCTATGTGGACTTCACTAAGGCCTTTGACACTGTCTCCCATAAGATCCTCAGAGACAAGCTCACAATGTATGGGCTGGATAAGCAGAGAGTGAGGTGGATTAAAAACTGGCTCAATAGCCCAGCCCAAGATGGTAGTGATCAGTGGCACAAAATCTTGTTGGAGGCCAGTAAGTAGCAGAGTACCCCAGGGGGTCGGTACTGGGTCAAGTCCTGTTTAACATCTTTATTAATGAGCTAGATGATGGGGCAGAGTGTACTCTTAGCCAGTTAGCTGACGACACAAGCTGGGAGGAGTGACACCCGACAGTCATACTGCCATCCAGAGGGACCTTGACATGATGGAGAAATGGGCTGAAAGGAACCTCAAGAAGTTCAACAAGGGGAGGTGCAAAGTTCTGTAGCTAGGGAGGAACAACCTCATGCACCTGTACATGCTGAGGGCTGACTGACAGAGGAGCTGCTTTACACGAAAGGATCTGGGAGTCCTGGTAGACATCAAGTTGAACATGAGCCAGGAGAAACAAAGACATACTGGAGCAAGGCTCTTTTCAGTGGTGCCCAGCAACAGGACAAGAGGCAACGGGCACAAACTGAGACACAGGAAATGCTGTCTCAACATCAGGAATCACTGATGGTTTCCCAGAGACATTGTAGACTCTCCTTGGAGATATTCAAGAGCCATCTGGACATGGTCCTGGGCTCTAGGTGGCCTTGCTTGAGCAAGAGGGGGTTGGATGAGGTGATCTGCAGAGGTCCCTTCCAACCCCAACCATTCTGTGGTTTCGTGTTTCTGTGAAATGATTCTGTTCTGAAGGAGGTCAGACATTGACTTGGAAGTACTGAGCACACTTTGATTTTACTGATGGCTGAGATGGTTCAACAGTTTGGAGTATTCAGTTAACTGGTTATATTGGCACTCAATAAATAGCCCCTGTTTTTCTTTGGTTTATTAAATTATGGCATCAATGTATTTGAGAAACCCCTCTTTTGGCAGCTATTTTGTGAGAACACTTTAATGTATTTTAGTGAATGCTGTGAAAATTCCTTACTGTGGTTTCTGTCAGTATGGTCTTTTCAGAATAAGATCCCAGGGGAATTTTGTGAAGATTAAAACAGTAAGAGTAGTACATGTAAAATAAGTAGTAGAGTGAAACCAGTTGGATAGCTGAGAGGGCAGAGAAGCAACAAATACTTTTATACAGCTTGTTGTAGTGTAAATCACATTTCCAAGACTACTTTAACAAGCTTTGCTACTTTTCATGTATAATATAGTATTGCCTGTTTGTGGGCAGACATGCATTGTTCAATGTGCAGAAAATACTGTATGGTCTTTACAGACTCAAATTTTGACATCACTATTAGGTAACAATGTTTTAATACTATATGAAGCTTGTATATTTACTCCCTCAGACAGCATAAGTTAAAGAGGTCTCACAGTGTAAGTTAGAGATCTTTTTCACCATTTCTTTGCTGTATACGCATAAAGAAAGTCAGTCTGGATGTAAATCTGAAAAATATAAAAAATCTAAAATGTACAGCAGTCGTACTAAAGATCGAGGACAATCATGTTCAAAATGGAGATGCAATCTAGGACACAAAAACTTAATATTTTTTGTCTGATACTTCTTCATTTGGAATCACTAATAACTACATTTGCTACTACATTTATTATCCACTTGGTGTAAAACAGAGTCCCAACACAAGGGCAGCTTTTCATCACACACTTTTTATTTTATTAGTGGTTGATATTTTTTATTTGATATAGCATTACTGGGTTACAGTTTATAGTGCATTTGATCTAATTACAGTGGATTGATTTAATTATAGTGTATTGATCTAATATTTTATCCATACTTGTGGCAGTTTTCTTATGTAATTATTTGATTTCAATTATTTTAAGGCAATACTATTGTAAGATGATAAGATAAGGGAGAAGAGATGTTGCATAATATTTTCCTTAATAGTATAAATTCTAATTCCTTAAGCCATTTGCAGGCTGAAGTTTTTAGGCTGAAATTTTCTGTTGGCTACCTGCTTCATGGCTAATGTATTTTTACTTGGTTTTTAAGGAAACAAGACCTATTCAATCAAGCTGTCATATTAATTCCTAATTCTTTTGTCTCCAAGTGACAATTTCATAGGTTCCAAGGTTATCAAATAATCACAGGTTTTGTAAAAATCATCAGCTGTATAGTGGAGAAAAATGAAGTTACTGTTTCATCTAAGGGGGAAGCAGAGGAACTGACTATTAACTCTGTTAACTGCCAGCCAGCATGCACATAGTTATAGAGCAGCCACAGCATTTGCTGTGTTTTCACAAGTCAGCATGCTAAAAAGGTAGGCAAATGACCTAGAAGGAGCCTGAGATCAAGGATCTGCCTCTTGCCACTGTGATAAAAATCCACCGTGATTTGGCCATGTTATTATTCGCTTAGTAGTGCAATTTTCATATGTATGTGTTGCAGCTGCTCTGACTGTAACTAGAGCTGCACATTTAACCCATGATGAAAAACTTGTCAATTTATGAATTAATTAATTCTTTGCTGGCAAGAAAAGAGCTGGTTTAGAAGATTCTGACCTGCTTATGATCCCTGTTGGGTGCGGTGCAAGGGTCCCGAGTGCACTAATTAGCCTTAATTGCCCTGATGGCCTTACCTGCGCCATGCCCTGCCCATGAGTCCATTTGAACTCAGGCCAAGGTAGCCAGACCTTGTCTGAGGTTTGTTTGGATGCAGGCCTCTCTCACTGACTAGATTTTCTGGATAGACTCCAAACCTATGCAGGATGGGCCTAGGCTCCTTTTTGGGCTTTGAACCTCCTTTTGTCTCCTTTGCCTATGGCAAATCATGCCTGATAAATTTGGTGGCCTTGTATAACAGCATTATAGCGTTGGTGGAAAAGGGAAGAGCAACTGACATCATCTATTTGTCTCCTAACAACTCTTTTCTTTCTTTCTTGGAGCAGACAATCGTGAATATTAAAACAATCATTTAAGAGAGAAACTAACAAAACCCAAAAACATTCATATCAAATATACTTGTTACATAAAACAAGAGTCAGAAAACATGGAACTTATTCTGTGCCTCAGTATTCCATTCTTTCTTAAATGCAAGCATGTGTATTTGTAGATTATTTTTTCTGCAAGTATTTGATTGTATGAGTCAAGGATTATTTTTTAGTTCGTTATTTTGCATATGAATTAATTTTGAATGTCATTTTTTGGATATAAGAATTATTCAAAAGTTTGGCATATACTCACTATTTGTGATTGTTCTTTCTGACCTTTTCCACCTTGATGTGATAGTACTGCTAAGCTTCAAAATAACTGAATTATCAAGCCTGATAAATTGCAAGCCTACTCTGTACAGAAATTGTCGCTTTACAATTGCTTTTGTCTACCACGTGTCCATCTGTACCGGAATAACAAATTTGTTGTGAAGTATACAAAACATAGCCTTTCTCCCCGATTTTTTTTAACAGAACCACATCCACAGTTTTGTATGTTTTATAGTGATATGCAGCTATCAGGAAAGGAAGGGTGATATGGCACTGTTGGCAACTGTGCTTGTGGACCAAAAAAATACCTATAGCAAAGCTTATTGCAATAATAATAATATCCAGTGACTTGCATGTAGTGCTTTCACCAATAGAAATACTTATGCAGCAGCTCTTGCTACTACATGAACCTTGATTTACACCTATTTAGCAGGAGCAGTAGGAGTTTACTGAGGAATGTTTGTGACAGTTTTACACTTCTGACAAAATATGCCTGGCATTAATGAGACTCAGATTGTTAGTGCCAACATGAAGGTAGAATACACTTAAGGACTCACTTTTAGCATAGCATCTTTGAAGGAACATATCTGTATGCATGAGATTAGTTGGTGCTCTAGCATTACCTCAATAAATGCAAGCTCTCAGGGAGAGGGAAACTCCTACATTTGCAAGATATGCCTAAAACGGTGCAACTGGACTAGCTCTCACCCATGGTAGGTTTGTCATGTACCCATTCCATGAAACAAAGTTTCTCAAAAGAATTGGTTCGGCCTGTGAGAGATTCATTTTGCAATTCCCTTGTAAAAGGGCAGCACAGAGCTGCGGTGCCCCACTAGGAGAGCGTCTTTGAACTTGGTACCTGGTACACCTTAGGGCAGAAAAATCAAGGTCCCAGGTGCTTCTTGCTGCCTGATGCAGTATTGAAGGTATTTCCACAATGGAGGCAGCTCCTCCTTTCCCATCATAAAGCACCTCCTGCCAGAGTGCGGTCTGATTTCAGAAATGGGAGAACTGACTCAGTAAGGCCAGGTATTTAAAAAGTCTAACATTGTATTTAATGCTGTAGAAATATTCTGAACAGAAACCATCCTCACAAAATAAATTAATTCTTCTCACTGTCCTAGGGGCTGCAGAGTACTTCGCCAGGGTGTCATGAGATGCAAGGATTGTGTCTGGAACTTAAATGTCTTGACAATAACAACATGGGCCATGTAGTTCACCTCATTATCTGTTTCCAGGGATGATGATAAAGAGCAGAAAAATATATTCCCCATATAATGATGGGGCTCAATACTAATTGTTTACAGTAACAGCTGAATAATTTATAGAGGCAAGAGCTGCACTAAAGCTGTCTGTAATTTATTTCAACAAATCAGTATGATTGTGCTGGGAAGGAAGTACTTTTGACAGAGCTATGGATTTTAGAATACCTACACTGTATTTAAAATGTGGATGTTGGTACTCATGCTATCACAATGATTTTCATTACCCACACTTATTTAATTTTAAGGAAATATTCCTTACTTTTTCTAATTTTACTTACTGATGGCAAAGGCTGTGGCAGTCAGTGGTGACTTTAGATATGCGCACTGCATGTCCACAGATTATGAGGAGAACTGAGCTAGTAGACACAGCTTCTTAGTTTTTTGGCTAATCTATATCCAAGTTTATAATTCCTTCACATGCCTGTATTTTGTATTGATGCTTCCGTGGTTTGGAAATGATCTGGAATGATACATGGGCAGTTTTGTACTGAGTAATCAGTCTGAAGGAAAACAGCAATTGATTAGGTTTTTTTTGTGAGAAGCTCAGATATAATTCAGTAGATGATTGAGGTGCTGTTCTTAATTTGAATAACATTTATTACTCCATTCCACGGCAATTGGTAAATTCTCATTTAAAAGGTGTATGTTTTATAACAAAAGAAAGGTTTGATCTGATGGTTTGTTCTTATTAAAGCAGTTGGAATTTAAATCACATATATGACCTAAACACATGGCAAGAACACAGAAAGTTCAAACTCTGACCTCATTCTGGTAGGTTATTGTGACTTTCAGAGGGTGAAGTAAATATATAAAAAAATTTACATAACTGGAGTTCAAGATCCTTAGGGCAGTGGGGAGGGTGCACAGCAAACTCACTACCCTGGACTTCAGGAGAGAAGACTTTGGCCTCTTCAGGCATATGCTTGGTAGGGTACTGTGGGATAAAGACCTGGAGGGAAAAGGGACCCAAGAATGCTGGTTAATATTCACGGATCACCTCCTCCAAGCTCAGGAGCGATGTATTCCCAACGAAGAGGAAGTAAAGCAAAAAAAAAAACAAAAACAACCAAAACCAAAAAAGGAGGCCTGCATGGATGAACAAGGAACTCCTGGAGAAACTCGAACTCCTGGAGAAACTCAAACTCCATAACAGTTGAGAAGTTGTGGCAGTCCAGTGAAGTTCCAGCTGACTGGAAAAAAAGAAACATAATCCCCATTTTTAAAAAGGGTAAAAAAGAACACCTGCGAACTACAGGCCACTCAGTTGCACCTCTGTGCCTGGCAAGATCACGGAGCAGATCCTCCTGGGAAATATACTAAGGCACGTGGAAAATAAGGAGGTGATTAGTGGCAGCCAACATGGCTTCCCTAGAGGCAAATCATGCCTGATAAATTTGGTGGCCTTGTAGAACAGTGTCATAGCATTGGTGGATAAGGGAAGAGCAACTGCCATCATATACTTGGACTTGTGTAAAGCATTTGATGCTGTCCTGCACAAAATCCTTGTCTCTCAATTGAAGAGACATGGATTTGATGGGTAGACCACTCAGTGGGTAAGAAATGGGCTGAGTGGTTGCACTCCAAGTGTTGCAGTCAACGGCTTGATGTCCAAGTGGTGACCAGTAATGAATGGTGTTCCTCAGGGGTCAGTATTGGGACTGGTGCTGTGTAGTATCTTTACCGATGACATGGACAGTGGGATTGAGTGCACTCTCAGGAACTTCATGGATGATGCCAAGCTGTGTGGTGTGATTGACACCCTGGAGGGAAGGGATGCTCTCCAGAGGGGCCTGGACAGACTTGAGAGGTGGGCCTGTGCCAACATCATGAAGTTCAACAAGGCGAAGTGCAGGATCCTGCACATGGGTCAAGGCAATCCCAAGGACAAATACAGACTGGATGGAGAATGGATGGAGAGCAGCCATGAGAAGAAAGACGTGGGGGTGTTGGATGATGAGAAGCTCAACATGAGCCAACAATGTGCACTTGCAGCCCGTATCCTGGGCTGCATCAAAAGAAGTATGGCCAGCAAGTTGAGGGAGATAATTCTTCCTTTTTACTCTGCTCTCATGAGATCCCCCATGGAGTACTTAATGTATCACCAATCATGCCTGGCTTAGTTTAAAATGTTCATTTGTATTAAGTATTACAAAATGGTATTTTTCTCTTTGCTATACCCCCTTGTGAACTAAAAAAATCTAACAAAAATAGCCTCCAAAATGTGTTATATATATATATATGTATCCAACATTTAAACTCAAGCAATTATTACAAAACATGAAAAAAATCTTATACTGAATATTTAAATTAGAAGTATCTGTAGTAGGATATCCAAGTTTGGAAAGCTACTTCCTTTCTATGTTCTGCACTGTACTCTTTGTAAAAAGTTTCATGGTGTGCACCTTCTTGGCATCTTGTATGTCTGCATAAGCACATTGTACTATCAACTTATATGAAGCATTCTGAAATCAGATGCTGGTATAGCTGCCTTTTCTGATGTCCAACATTTAAGAGTTTCGCCCAAATGGAATTAATTTATGTGCTGAAACTTAGTTCCATGTGTATCACTACAGTTTTGCAATGCTTTAAACCAGATATAGTTAAAGATGGACTGCTTTGAATGTAGTGTTGTAGGCAGAACCTATACCTATGTTTATTAACAATGCAATATTGTCTGTGCTGATAACATAGCACTGTTTTCTTAGTCAACATTTGCATTGTTCAAAGAAATACTATTCAGCTATTTCCTAGAATGAATCATCATCGTGGAATCATCATCATCACAGATGAGCTCGTTGTCCGTAAACCCCATCCAACCTTCACTTTCAAAACTTCCTAGGGATGGGGCATCCACAATGTCTCTGGGCAGCCTCTTCCAGTGCCTCAACACCCTCACGCTGAAGATTTTCTTCCTAATATCTAATCTAAATCTATACCCTTTCAATTTAAAAACTTTACCCCGTCTCCTATTGCGTCACTCCCTCATAAAGACTCCCTCCCCATCCTATTTACTATCAATAGAGGAAGCCTTAGCATAAAATAGCCATTTATAAACTTATGAATATCCAGACTACTTAGCACTAATTTTTAAAAATAAATGATGCAATAATAAAAATATTTGGTGATTTGTGCTAATTTCATAATATACTCTACTATACAAATGTTACTTTGAAGGTCTAATTGTGATTTTTGTTTTTTTTTAAAGTGACTTCAGATGCTACAACTTGCAATACTGCAACCAAGCTTACAAGTACTAATACTGATACAGCTTTATAGAACTTCTTCCGTTCAGCAAAATGAAAAGAAAAATTAAAAGTAAGATATTGATCCTGGAAATACCAAAGTGAGTGTAACATTCTTAAGTGCAAATTCTTGCATCAAAGAAGGATGGATAATGAAACTGTTTTCCTAAAATTGTTTTGATGCCTTAAACAGTGCTAAATCTAATATCCTACTTATTTAAATTTAATTAAGAGCTTCCTTAAAATTCTTCCCTAGTTACTATTTGATAATGTAAGAGGTCCATTTTCAGTTCCTCAAGAAGATAAATTGAAACTCTACATCATTTCCACTTGTGTAGGCCTATATACTTTAAATACAAAGAAATTGAAACTACAGTTCAAAAGTAAAAGTTTTAAAAAGTAAATTGATCATCACTACCCTGTTTAACTCTCCTTTTTCTGCCGTGCAACTTCAATGACACAATATCTAAGACAATTTGTCATCTACTTCAGCAGAGATTTCTGTCTTTACTGATGTCAAATATTACTTCTCATACTCAGCTCTCAAAGTTCACAAGGCAGTTTTTAATATCTACCAAATCTCAAGGGGTCCTTTCTTCTCAAGATTGCCTTGTAGTGAAAAAAGCTTTCAGTCCCACAACAGAGCTATAGTTTTTCTGGCCAGAAAGGTGTCATTGATTTGGAGGAAGATTAACTGAGCAAAGATATTTCTGTTTGCTAAGAAAAACCCAGAAAAACCCACCATCTTTACAGCCTTGGCTAGAAATGCATCTCTCTTTACTAAGTTCCATACTTCGGCCCCAAACAGTTAAATTTTAGTAGGCATGATGAAACACTATTTCTAAGCAGCTTGTCTTGCATAATAGACTTTGTTTATAAAAATAAGTAAGCAAAGGCTTGAAGAGCCAACCTGAGATGGAAAGAACATTCTCATTTTTGAGCTGTTTGCCAAGGTAAGTGTGCAAATACTTATCAGTGACATTGAACTGTTAAAGTGCATCAGTCATATAAAGAAGCTTTCAATATCTCTTTATGTAGACTTTGTTTAAGATCAGCTCTAAGAAATCTTTTCTTCTTAACAGTGCTTTGAGTGCTGACCAGACACTCAAAATTCTGACATAAATACATTTTATATTGTATTATGGTATGAGATGTATTAACAAAACCAAGTATTTATTGCAGTCACTATGTACCAGATTTTATGGAAAACTGTGCATAACTAACTGCACTGTTGCACTCCAGCTACGATGATCCACAGGGGTAATATACATACATATATGCATAGAACTATATAAACTGGGAAAGTTCATAAGCAAATATAATTTCTAAGATTTAATCTTAATACCTGCTAAAAAAGACAGACATATATTAGCATTGTGGGAATATGCTAGTAGTAGTAGAACATAGCTAACATTGATATTAAAAAAACCGATATCAAACAAAAGGCTCAGAATAGTGAGGTTGAAGTTAGGAGGTGCATTACACAATGGGAAACACTTGTTTCCTTGAGGACTTTCAAAACAGCGCCATGATATTTAAAAGAAGGTGAAATGATAGAAGTTTATGATCTTCCTTGGGAAGCTATCCATCCATCTCAAAGACCAGAACTAGTGCTGTGACTAACTTTACTGTCAGAAAACAAGTAGAACTTTGATTGCATACAGTTTCCAATTGAAATTTTGAATATCAAACTGAGCTTGACTAAATTTGTGTCTGTGTTAATAACTTCATTGTTTTACCTACTGTGCTAAAATGCTGTTCTTGGTACATAGTAAGAAGAAAACAAATTAACTCAGTGCACAAAATTGGAAGTTTACTGAAATTTAGAACAAGACAGGCACCCAGCACAACAGACATCACAATTTCAGGAACACTAACAAACTAAATCAACCTCTGTCACAATCATTCACTTTTCTATTGAAAGAGTAATATTAAGCAAAATGAGTAAAACCAAAATGAATAAATATTCACTTTCATTTGAACTACGTGGTTTAGAACTTAATCACTTTACAGGGAGGGAGGAATTGACAAGCAGAAAGAGAGTGATTAACTAACCTGTTCTAACTCTGTCAAAATAGTTAAGAAATGTAATCCTAATTAGTTTCTCTTCAGAGGTTTCTGTGTTCATACTCAGATTTTTTTCTATATTGCACATGAAATTTCATCTTGTTTGTGGATTTTTTTAAAATCTTCCTTATTTCGTCTGTTTTTCAAACTGAACTAAATTCAGCTATACATTGAATGACAGCTTTGAATTTAATGATATTTAGATTTAGAACCATGGAAATGATAAAAAAATTAGTCTGCAGTATATTCCAGTTTTTCTCAAAGCAGAACAGTTGCTACTCAGCAGCGACAGGTCTCATAACTTCAGGATGACAATTTGAAAGAATGTAATCACACGGACAAAATGCAAACTAGAGTTTTGCAAAATTACACATCTTTTAGACAAATTAATAGTAGAGTGGAATAAGAAACATTACTTAATATCTAAGAGCGCTGTTAGGAGAATTGACTGAATACTAGCTTCTCCTTTTGAAAACTGCACAGAAGACCATTTCTGTTAAATGGTTGGACAATTGGGCTGTGATACTCCATAGGGCCTGAATTTAGAAAGCAGCTTTTAGGAGGTAGGAAGAAGCCAGGCTGCTTGTTAATTTGGAAATAAACTCGCTCAACAATTGTTGAAGATGGCCAGAGATTCCTTCTGGAGGAGGCTGTACATTGTAACCACTATTACACTGAGAAATCTGGTTAGTGGGAACTAAAGATGTGATCTGATGACCCCAGGAATGGGTCTTTGAGATTGTGAGCAGAATTAATGTGCTCCTGTCTTTTGTCTTTCTGATTTAGATTGAATTCAGAGAGTGTTAGCTCTTGTGCTGAACCTAGAACAGGAAACCAGCAAAGCATGTTTAACTAGATTTTAAAATGTTAATTGCATGTCCCTTGCCAGTGAACTTAATGTCAAATGAGGCCCCAAAAAGGAGATGGTTCTTATAGCAGATATTTCACTTTTTCATATCCTCAGAGCAAACTTCCCTCAGATATGGTGTAAGGTCAAAGACCTACTACTAGGCTGCCATCAATATTTGGGGTACTTGGGGAGAGAGATATGCAGTGGTGCCATTCTGAGAGGAGGAAGAGTGTCATCTGGGGAGTGGAATTCCTCACTATAAATAACAAAATAAAAAAGTGAGGGTTCAGGACATGTCTCCGTTGAACAGGAATGTGCTGACCCAGGTTTTATCCATTCTTCTAAAACTGCAAAAGACTCACTGAAGTGCTGAAGAATCACTGGAGTGCACTGACTGGTTTTTCTCAGAAATAATTCAGACAAGGAAATTTGTTTCTTCAGCTGAAGTGGGCACTCCAAACGAAAATTTAATTTAGCAAGTGAGAATAAACAGCTTATGCTTTTCAATGCCAAGAAAATCCTTTGAAGTGAAGAAGAGAAACATCACAAAATGTAAGAAGAAGCTGCATTTCTTTGAGAGGTATTTTAGGAAGCTGTAGTGTACAAATGGTCACAAAATACAAAATCTGGCCTTTCAGCTCTGGAAAACTACTTGATAGTACAGCCAAAAGGTGTAAAGCATACTGATGAAATCAAATTTCCTGCTTATAATATACTGATTGTTTTTCATACTGACATTCTGGATTCATTGCTTTCACTCGTGAAATACTTACTTTCTGAAGATACCAACTGTGGCATATATGCATTTTCATCCTCTACAAAGCACATGTAATATTTAGTCTTCTCTTCCACAAATATCTCAAGCCTTTACCAGGTGCCCTTATGCAACACTTTCCTAAACACTTAGGAGTGATCACCATAAAACTCCATTTCTACCAGGACTGGTCTACAGCAGTAAGTCCTTATGTGTATATATAAACCCTCGCTCTGATGTAGAGTCCCAGTGATGGCAAATATGACCAACTACATGCTTAAATCAACATGTGGTGAGAATACTTCTCAATTGCTCTCTAAAAAAGAAAATGTCCAGCCTTTCAATGAGTTCTTCTTGTTTGAATCCACTCTGTCTGCCAAACATCAGAATACACAGTCCTAGGAAAGCAGACCTGAGTTTGAACATAGGCTGATATATTCATAGAATCATTTAGGTTGGAAAAGACCTTTAACTGTAAACCTAACACTGCCAAGTCCACCATTAAACCGTGTTCCTAAGCACCACATCTACATATCTTTTAAATACCCCCAGGGCTGGTGACTCAACCGCTTTCCCTGAGCAGCCTGTTCCAATGCTTGATAACCCTTTCAGTGAAGAAACTTCCTAATATCCAATCTACTTCCTGTCCATGTCCCGTCCTTCCCATCCCTGCCCCCAGCACAACTTGAGGCTGGCAACACCCATAGCCTTTCCATCATCCACTAAGTTGGTCACCTTGTCATAGAAGGACATCAGGTTATTCAAGCAGGACCTACCTGTCATAAACACATGCTGACTGGGCCTGATCACCTGGTTGTCCTGTATGTGCCCCACGATGGCACTCAAGATGATCTACTCCATAATCTTCCCCAGCACCAAGGTCAGCCTGATAGGTGTGTAGTTCCTTGGATCCTCCTTCTGGCCCTTTTTCTAGATGGGTGCCACATTTGCTAACTGCCAATCAAGTACCAGCCAGAACTGCTGATAAATGATGGAAAGTGGCTGCTTGGTGAGCACTTCTGCCAGCTCCCTCAGTACCCTTGGGTGGATCCCATCTGACCCCATATACTTGTGTACGTCAAAGTGGTGTAGCAGGTCAATAACCATTTCCCCTTGGATTATGGGGTCTTCATTCTGCTCCCCATCCCTGTATTCCACCTCCGGGGGCTGGGTACCCCACGAACAGCTGATGTTGCTATTAAAAAGTGAGGAAAAGAAGGCATTAAGTTCCTCAGCCTTTTCCTTATCCTCTGTCACTATGTTTCCCCCTGCATCCAGTAAAGGATGGAGATTCTCCTTAGCCCTCCTTTTGTTGGTAATGCACTTATAGAAACATTTTTTATTGTCTTTTACAGCAGTACTCAGATTAAGTTCTAGTTGGGCTTTGGCCCTTCCCAGTCTCTCCCTGCATAACCTCATGAGATCCTTATAGTCCTTCTGAGTTTCCTGCCCATTCTTCCACAGGTCATAGACTCTCTTTTTCCCCCCTGAGTTCCAGCCCAAGCTCTCTGTTCAGCCAGACCAGCCTTCTTCCCCACCGGGAACCAGTCTTCTTCCCCACTTCTTTCTGCACATGGGGATGGCCTGCTCCTGCACCTTTAAGATTTCCTTCTTGAAACAAGTCCAGTCTTCCCGGACTCCTTTGCCCTTCAGGACTGCCTCTCAAGGAACTCTGTCTACCAGGCCCCTAAACAGGCCAAATTTTGCCCTCTGGAAGTCCAAGGCAGCAATTCTGCTGATCCCCGCTCTTTACTTCTCCAAAAATCGAAAACTGTCATTTTGTGACCTTTGTGCCCAAGATGGCCTCCAACCATCACATCACCCACAAGTCCTGCTCTGTTCACAAACAACAGGTCTAGCAGGATGCCTTCCCTAGTTTTCTCACTCACCAACTGTGTCAGGAAGTTATTTTTCAAACACTCCAGGTACCTTCTAGACTGCTTCCTCTCTGCTGTATTGTATTTACAGCAGACATCTCATAAGTTGAAGTCCCCCATAAGAACAAGGGCTAGCGATTGTGAGACTTCTCCAAGCTGCTTATAGAATGTTTCGTCTGCCTCTTCATCCTGGTTGGGTGGTCTGTAACAGACTCCTACCATGATATCTGCCTTGTTGGTCTCTCCCCTGATTCTTCCTTATAAACATTCAACCCTTTCATCAGTTTCTAGACAGTCAAAATACTCCCTAGCGTGCAGGGCTACCCCACCGCCTCTCCTTCCTTGCCTATCCCTTCTGAAGAGTTTATAGCCATCCATTGCAGCACTCTGGTAGCATGAGCCATCCTACTGTGTTTCTGTGATTGCAACTATATCATAGTTTTCCAGCTGCACAACGGCTTCCAACTCCTGTTTTTTTGCCTATGCTGTGTACATTGGTGTAGATGGACTTCAGTTGGGCTATTGATCCTGTCACCTTTTTGTGGGGAGAAGCCCTAATTCCTATGTGACTGTTCTCAGGAACTTCCATGGTTTCTAATAGATCAATAACCCTTGTGTCTTTGCTGCCATGTAGATCTCCATCCCCTCCCTCCACTTGCTTTGTGGATACTTCAGTTTACCTATATGAAACATGATCAATTAAGGAAATCATGTGCAAGTCTTATGAATGCATGTTAATCATTCACTATGAATTGTGAGATCCCAAGTTCATACCTCTCTTTTAAACAATACCCAAGAGTGTGGTACTTCCTACAGGGTGTCTGTACTAGGTGCTAGTTAGATCAAATATGAGTTCAAAGTTATGCTTCTAGCCTCTACCATCTCTGCTTATGAAGGAAACCATGTTTTCTTTAACTTTCTTTAGGCTACACAACCTGGAGTCCTTCTCCTAATAAGTAAAAACTCTACTGGAATACATTTTGTACTTGAGACAGGATGGTTAATTTATCTTGCAAGATAAAGAACAATCCAACTGTTATGTTATAGATGTGTTTTGGTTTTGTCTTCAGAATTATAAAAACCCCATAATATTTCCTAGAAAATTTTTCAAGGAATGGGCAATAAAAGTGCTAAATCCTCTCCCTGTGGCAGCAGAGCCTTCTCAAAGGGTTTTAATCAGACAATCTATCATCTAATACAACCAGGGCAGAACAACCCTGAGTCCTGGAAGACACATCCTATAAAATTTAGTTGTGTAAAGAGAAGAGGAAAGTGAGCACTCATCCACACTGGAGGCTGACTCTGAAGAGGAAAGTGAGCACTCATCCACACTGGAGGCTGACTCTGAAACAATAAAACTTCCTACTTAACACACTTGTGAGGAGTAAAAGACCTTTTTAAGTCGCAATAGCTGCAGCCAAGTTCATTTGATCAGAGTCAAATGCAAATTCCACTCTGCAGAAAGAGAAGAGAGATTTAAACATGAGAGTAAGTTCTACAGCTGAAGAGCCCTGAATTCTTCTGGAGAGAAAATTCCTCCCTGCCTATCTTCTCACTTTGAGTCCCAGCTCTAGAGCATTAGGAGATTCTGTTCACAGACCTGCTAGGATTCAGCCTCCCTTGCCTCAGTCTGTTTTTTGCTGTATCTACTCTGACTGAAACAAAGGGTGGTGAAGAGGATCTAGAGATGCTGAAGAAGAGGATCTAGAGATGTGTCGTATAGGCAGGAGACCCAACAGCCGTGCAGGTTCCCAGATATGATATGATGCAGCTGGATCTTATCCAGACCTCAGTCTCTGTTTCGGGCTAGGAACAAGGCAGTGTTCAGTGTGCTTGCCTAACTTCATTTTAAGCAGTAATTTAAATAGAGCCTAAATCTTAGCCTGCTTCAATCTACTCTCAAACTAATTGCCAACAGAATGAAAATTAAGCTTGTAACATATGCCTTCAGGACCTATGCAGTAAATATTTTTTTCAGGGCACTTAGCATAGCAGATAAATCTGAGAAAAAATATGAGAAACTTCCTTTCCACTTCATGCTCACATTTTCTGAACTATAGCTGCCTTGACATTTGAGCTCTGTTATTACTTGGCCTGAGCCTTCAATCCTCACAGGAAGCACGTGAATGACTGACTTGTAGAGAATGTAGGCACATCTGTTGCAAGGGGATTGAAAGAAATACCTACATCTCTGTATTTATGTGCTAGAAACTAAACTGAAGTTTTGCCTTCTGTATAAACTGCTTTCAAAATTATTGTGGCTCCTGAGTACTTTTGTTGCCCAGAACATGTAACATACCGAAAAGTCTACTGAGACCCACAAGAAGAAATAATTGTAATAGAAAATGAAACACGCCACTTAAAGCAGAAAGGCAGAAATTTTTACTAAGATAGCTTCCTATGTACTCTTAGGCAAAAATAAATAAATAAATAAATGTATCAATGATTCTCTAAAAGGCTGACCACAGCAAAAAAGATGAGATCAAAAGGCTTGGATGAAAGTGAGGTTGCCAGAAGGAGAAAAATAGAACCTAGTAACTTATAAGTGGGACTACTCAGGCTCCAACTCTAGTTGTTATACAGGAGGGGAAGGAAATTAAAAAAGAAAAGCGAATAGATGTTATGTTTCACCGAAAAGGAAATGTGTGCTTAGATGTGGCTTTAACAACACTGCAAATTTGTGAGTTAAAGGCCTCATTGCTTATAGAGGATGTAATTAGCTCACAGTAGAAGGTGGAACATGCAGGGAAATGGCCAGGGTCAGAGACAAGGACAGGCTTTCTGAAACAAAATGAAGTTATTCTGGGCAAATGATGTGGCAGATACAGTATTGTATCTCACTTGCAGCCTTGAACATGGCATTGAAGCAAAACTTTTGGCATTTTCCCACAGGAGCCCCAAAAGATATAGAAGGTAAGAAAAAAGCCATACTTTCTGAAGTGAAGAAAGCCAACAACTCACATTCAGATAAAAAGTTCAATCTGATCACAAGCTACTTTAAAGCATCGTGATGCAGTATACTCATGATTGTAGCTGGATATTACTACGACAAAACCTGTGTTAGGGTGCAAAAGTAAAGTACTGCCCCAAATTTTTTTTTTAAAGTTTTGCTACAATATTACAAAAGTATAACTTCAAACAGAGCAACAAATATCCTCCCACAACTGCTGGCGTGTAGCCATGTTTTGTTCATGCAAAGGGCTGCATACTGTTGGTAGATCTAACTGGCAGGGCAATCCACTGGCTTCAGGCACAGCCTGTTTTAACACCTCCATGAAGCAGCAGAGTCTGGCCCTGGGGCTCTATTCTCAGCCTCAGTGCAGCACACAGATACAAGGATGGTGTAGACATACATCATCTTCAGTAAAGAACACACATAGCCAAACATGGAGGCATGTTCTGTAAAACTGTGCCTAAGATTAGACTGAGTGAAATATTTCCCCACTTAAAGTGTTTAGAATGCAAAAAACCTATTGCATAGCTGAACAGGTGGGAAAAACAATTACAATGTGGAGAGACCTATTAAAATGTGGGACATGCTTAGATAAATTTCATTGTGTCACACTCTTCTGTAGTATTTCACTGATGCATGTTAGAAGATAAAGGTATTTATCATCACAATGATAAGCTTCACCACAGCTTCACCACAACTTTAGAGATGGCTTCTTGCCTTTATAATAAGATCAGGTTTATCTATTAACAAGCCTTAGTCCACCACTCTACCCTAAAATGAGTTAAAACCTGTGAGAAAGGTGCTAATGAAAGTGTGACTATCAAGGGGAATGACTACTACTACTACACTCAAGGAGCTGCTTGACCTTGAGAGTACAGTCTTCTGAACCTCCTGTTCAGAAAGTGCTCATACTTAACTTTGCAGAAGCTTAATAGATTTTAAACTCTATAGCAATCGACAATACCTCTGCTTCAGAAGATCTAAATGTGAAAAGATAGAAATAGTTTTGCAAGAATTTTATTCCTTGAAGAGAGAGAATGAGTCTTCAAAAAAATTCTTCCTTGGATATATAATATTACTCTCTGAAAATGGAAAAGTTACAGGAAAATAAAATACAAGTCTCATATTTAACCTTTTTGCTTTCCTCTGTCTTTCCCCCAAATCCTCACCCCTAGAAGAACTGAACACTTCATAAGATCTCTGAACTTTCCCAGCATGAATTTTAGTTGCTCCAGAACTTTCATCCTGGAACGGAAATCAAGTAAAATGTTTAAATAAAGTAAATAATGTTTATTAGATTATTTTACATTACTATTACAGCCAAAACAAAGCCTTTCTAAATCTTTCAAAATATCAAGCCCACATCCTAGAAGAAATTCTGAATAAAAATCAAAGTTAAACGGAACATTTAAACATTGCAACTGACATTGACTTTGACCATGACTTTTATGTTAACGCATTTTATTCTTTTTTTATTCTTCTGGATGTCTTCTGAAAGCCACTAACTAAATATTCATGAGTTACAAAAATGAAAGCATGCTCACGCTCTACACACAGTTTCTCCTAAACTATGCTTGATGCATTCTCTGACAATTTGTTGCTTGGCACTATAGAAAGCCTGAAGCCTCCAGGCTACCTTAGCTTTCAATTCTTCCACTTTCCAATTGTCTTAGCCCTCATAAGCTCCCTTTCATTGCAGTTTTAAGAAAAGAATTCCACAGTACTCTAAAACATATTCCTTTTAAAATGTGTTCCTTAGAACACAATCTTTGAAAGGAATACATTAGATTTTTGAAAACTGAGCCAGTTTTAGATGTCTGTAACTCTAGTATACATATGCCCTCTCTTTCATTCTAGAGATGACTATTGCAAAAAAGTCCCAGCTCACACATGCAATAAAAAAAAAGGAACTATTGTTAAAATTAGCCTTCAGTAGAGTCTGGAAAAAACTATTTCACATAAACCAGATGTCTCAACAGCTATATTTAAGTTAGAGTAGCTGGTGAGCATTAAAGCAGATACACACATGGATTCAAGATCTCACCAAAGCATATTTAATACTTAGGGTAAAGGTTGGATTGGTAGCCCTGGAAATAGCTACTTGTTTTACTACAGAACAAGGTAATGGCAGCAGCTGCATGCAGTATTCACATGGGCATGAGAGGGCTCGTTACTGTTGCAAAAACATACTTTCACTTTACCTCTAATTCTAACCTCACCATTATGCTAAGCCTCTGGCAGAAAGATTGGCTGCTGTGATACACACAAGGTAGGGAGGCATAAATTCCAGAAGGAACAATCTACTTATTAAGGTTAGCGATTGAGGTTTTAATCTGAGCTTTAGCCTTGAAGTCAAACTGAAGGAATCTAGAGCCAGCCTTGTGCAAGATATAATCTGTCCTTAGAACGTCCACATAAAATATAACAGAAACACATGAATGTTTTCACAGAAGAAAAATAAGGAAAGCTTCTAGGACTTAGCATATAAAATTTTTTTTGAAATTAAAAGGAAGTTCAATGTCATTAGTCTTCTGCTCCTACTGAAGAAGCTGAGAAGGCTTCCAACTTTATGCTCATAAATCATGAAATCTCTTTTGATAAAGCAATATTTTTTTTTTATTAGCACAGTTCAAGTCAAGTATTGACTCAATAACCTCATGTCTACTACCTAATTACTGTAAATCCAGGAGATTTATGCTATAAAGATATGTATATTGTACTCTGTTAAAACTCTTATATTTTGTGTACAAGACAGTTATCTGAAGAGGCAAATAATTACTACTTTAAAAAATCCTCACATTTCATACTACCTCTTGATGTATTTTGAGTTTCCTTTTGAAATTATTTACATGAATAAAAATCATTTATATATTTTATAACTTGTGAAAGTTATGAAGAATGAAAATAGAAGCAATGTTGGATTTTTATTACACCTAGTGTAATTGCCTTTTAAGGTTCAAGTAAGCTGTAATGGAAACTGTTTCACCAGGTGTCTTTGGGTAACTTTAAAATGAGCATAAAACAGAGAGTCTCATATCAGAACACTAAATTGTACTATCAAAAAAGAACAGCTTAAATCCTTTCAAGGCTGTGGTATCCACTGCACAAACATTAAAGCTGTCCAATTTGTAAAATCAGGCTGTGATTTACAGCAAGCCTTGTATAAACTGATCTCTCATGGTGACCTGTTGAAATGAAGAAGTCTGTTACTTCAGCTTCAGCTGGCAAATGAAATACCTTTCACTGCTGATATAAATAAAAAGCACAGGAGAGAAGTCTTTGTAGAGATCCTTAGATTTTTAAGCTCTCATTACTCCAGGGGCTATCAGTCTAGATGGATTCCTTCTTTTTCCTTTATTTTTGATTATACACCAGGCAAATCAACCCCTCCAGATTCTTTTTTTTTTTTACCTTTTTCTTTTTTTTTGTGGTGGGGGTACATGGTAGAACCAAATACTTTATATACTTTTTTATGTGTCTTACAATTAAACACCTAGGTGTTTTACAGACATGAGCTTAGTTTTACATCATGCCTGTAAAATAAAGACTTATGGAAATCTTTGTGCCCTATTTCCCATAGTGTATAGGCCTTACACAGTATTTACAAATCTGCTTGCCCAGTGTGTCTGTTATAAACTGATTCAGAATATTTCAACCACTGCAGTACTTCATGTTTAAAGCACAGTGTAAAGCACCACTGATCTCAGTTGCAGCAGCTGTGACCCAGTATGTGACCCTTAAGCATCCAAAACCAGGCACCTCACCAAGTGACTACCTGTAAACTATTTGTCCTGAATTCATGCAGTCTTTGGCAGAGACAAGAATACAACTGAGTTCTCCCAGGAAAACACCTGGCTGGCTTAACAGCTGAGTCATGTTTCTTCTGCTGCATGCTTTCTAATTGCTACAAAAAGTGAGGCAGTGGCATTGTAATCAAGCCTTCCCCAGTGTGGTTACAGAATTGATTGCAGTCCTATAGGACACACAGTACAATATAATAAAACAGTCATAAAGTTTATGCATATGGATAATGAAGTAAGACCACACAGGCAACTAACACTTTCATTTTTAGCAATTTTGGAATGCCTGGCCTACAACCTCAGGAGTAAATTCTTTTGCATTAATCTCTTATTTTTAAAAAGCAAGTTCAAAGAGCATTAAATCAGGTAGTAACATATTACAATCCACCTGAGTACAACCAGGGCTAGAAACTCTAAGGCCAACACACCACTTGAGCAAGCAGGAGAGCTGGTAGCAGAGTTTGCTTATTTTCTCCTTGGAAGAGCACTTCAGAGAAACGAGAGACCTTAGCAGAGGGTTCCCTGTTTGCTGAGAAGAGGCAATAGTGAGATTGGGAAACTCTAAGTTAATTCAGCACACTGTTGATGTGTTCCCTTATCAGGACAGATTTTTGCCTAGCTTTTCCATCAGGACACTATTCCACATTGCCCTCCATGTTTCAGCTTGAGCCCCTCAAAGCTGCTGTCCCAGGGACTTCTTGTCCCAAGTTCCATGTTCCCCCTGTTTCCTATGAGGACTCCTCACTAATCCTTTCCTCATAGCTAGGCTGGTTTTCCCTTCAACACACAGAAAACTCCCTCTCTGTAAAAGCCAATACATTTACCAAATTTCAGTGCATTTTCATTCTTTCCTAATATTGCAGAAATCTTAGCATTAGAAAACTTTAGGCCAAAAGGTTAAAGACAAAATGCCTCAAAATAAGTTTTTATACTGAGAGAAAACATTGGCTCCCTTATTACAGGTGGTGCTGCTCAATCAGATTTTCTTATCTATCTAAAGCCATTTAATATATGCAGAACATTTTAAATGAATGCACTTTTTAATTCGTTATTTTTTGCACCAAGAATATATTAACCCAAGGTCCGGACTCATGAGAGAAAGTAGATAAAGCAATGAATAATCTTTTAGCCATTTTGGAATGTTTACATACTAATCTTTTACATTGCTTATTTATTTAATCTGTATCAGTAACAATGTTGCACTAATATCTATAGTCTTTAGCACTATCTTTTAAGTACCTGGGAACTGTAACACATTTAGAATAATGCATAGTTTTTTGATATTCAGAATATGTTAGAAAGCTTTCCTTATCTTACCACATCCTGTGTCCTATACTGAGAAAAATATACTTTCAGAATTGCATGTAGTATGCAAACCACTTGTACCAATTATCACATCTTAAATTTTTTAATGTGTTCAACCATACTGTATTCTTAAACCATACTGTATCTTATGTCTTTTATTTTAAAGCCTAAAACCACTAAATTTTTCCCCCTATAGAAAAAATATTTTGATAGTTATTTGTGTTTAATTATTTCTTGTAGACCACCTTAATATATCAGCTCTCATCACTACAAGGTAAAATGCATCGTGATCACAAAGTTTCTCATAGCATCACATTAAAGCAAATCAAAATACTACCTCTGAAAATGCCCACTTATTAGAATATTTCCTGTGTAAACAAGAGAGGGAAAAATGAGAAAATATGCTAGTGCTTGCACGTGATAGTAGGATCATGCCTTTCTTGGAGGAATACCTCAGCTTACACTAGAACAAAGCTTGTATGCAAGCATAGCCTTAGACCATACACTTACTGACAGCAAAGATAAATTTTAACTACTAGAACTTTTGACACTTGAAGTGTATCAACAAGTTTTACAGAAAATTACTGGTGCGGTGAATCACAAAAGAGAACTAGTTGCAGAGAACTAATAATTGTGGTTTGATATTTTTATCGCATGTTTTAGTGTCAAAATACCCCAGATAATAAAACTTAACATACATTGTTGCTACGATTTAAAAAAAAATCTATATATCGTAAACATAATTTTATATAAGAGAAAAAGTAGTAGTTATAAAAGAGTGTGTTTTAAGGTTGTCCATTTCCTAAGTTCTTCCAGTAAGATCAGTATCTCTTTATGAAACATTGTCTTAGGCCCTAACTCACCAGATAAAATACATCATTATTGAATATTGCAACCATGTACATGCTGCATGTTTACAGAGAAAGTATTACCTTCTCCTTAAAAATCAACTAAATACCAAAAAAGCTTTGAAATTTCATTTAGTAAGTCTTCCCGATACTGTTTTAACAATAATTGATAAAAATGGCATTTGGGTTCCGAAAAAAAGAAGTTTTCTGTTCTATCTATGAATTCCTGTGTTCTTGTTAATTACCAAATTTCTACAAAATTCAGTTCAGACTGAAAAATAATTATTTTCATTAAAATATCTTTCACACATTTGTCCCTATGGGTAACCAGTGTATTAAAGAGATCAAGAATGTAGCCTTACAAAGGAATGCATTTTTCCCTGATATTTGCCTCAATCTGTTCTATGTTAAATGTAATTATATAAACACATGAAATATTCTTAAGTACTTGGAGGTAATGCAATAAAAAATTCAGACTGTGTCACACATTAGGTATTCAGGCTCAGAAGGAAATGAAGTGTACATCTGAAGCAGTGTTGAAGATGTTGTTTGCTTGCCACGTCTACTAAATGTCAGCAGAAAAAGAGAGGATCTGCTTCTAAAATCCCTTAGCAACACATAGAAGTCCTTCTACTGACCTTACTGAATAGAAGTCCACTGAAACTGGGCTGAAACTATTTGACAAAAGGATGGAAAACTGTAAAAAAGTAACACTTTTTCTTTGTGATGCATGTTAGACAGCTGATACAGGGTAAAACTTTCTTGTGTAGGACTCTTGCATTGCTTCATCTTGAAGTGAAACTATTAGAAAGTTAGGATCAAATAGCAATTAAAGTCTGGAATATCAAATGCAAGGGGATGCTGATGCTCTTTCTTGCAAACATGATATATTTGCATGAAGCTGGAAAGAAGAATTTTTAATTCTATTGCATGGCATTTGCATTTGGTGAGATTTAAAAACAATCAAAGTTGATTCCTCAAAGTATTGTGATATACTCAGAAAGTGATGTTGACAGCTCTATTTTTAAATTCAGTGTTTGTAAACAGATAGCTACTTGATTTACTTCTATATCAGAGTGAAACACCATCTGTATTAAACATTGTGTGAATAGCTACTAAGGAATCTGCGTTTGATAAAGAGAAACCCAGCTCCTGAGAGAATAACGTAAAAAAAAAAAAAAAGAAGCTATGTTTAGAAATCTTCTCCTGCATATTGAATGTCACAGTAACAAAGATAGAACTTTAAAAATAGACAAAAATCTATCAGTGTTTCAATAGATAGTTCTGACACGGGGTTAAGGCTAAAATTGTCAAATGTGTGCAGGAATGCTCGGTGCCCAAATCCTGTTATAATCAGCTGCACATTAAACTCATAATTCTACTGCTGTTCTTTATGGCTGATCTGCAACTTCATTGTGGAAGGAAGAACTGACTCATTTCATGGAGCTCAGTCCACAAGAGTGAGCTAAACTATCCTTATTTGTTTTCCATAGAATAATATTAATCGAATTCTTTATTTAAAGAGGAGCTGAGCTAGAACATGATAAGATGAACAGGAAAATAACAAAGGATAATATCTTATGTTCTACCTCAAGCGGGGATGTCACCTACAAAATCAGATTATAGATCTTTGTACTGCAGTGTTTCCACCAAATAGTAGCATAACCTTAATGCTTTCCTAAATGAAGTGATTCTAGCAAAAAAAAAAAAACAAAACCAAACAACCCTGAGAACATTCCTAGTAGTCTTCTGCACCAAACTACAAGGACTTCATGTCAAATTTCTCTGAATTATCCTGGAAGCTAAAATTAATTATAAAAAACAGGATTAAGTGCAATGTAAGCAAACCATAAAATAATTAACTTGATAATTAGTTTCCTAATGGCCAATGGAGCATTACCTTTTCAATGAAGATTTCTGTCTCAGTTCCTTATATGTAAGCACAGGCCTTCTTTCACATCGACTAGTTGTTCCCCCTCTGGGCTTTTGAGAGCATCTCTGAATATTTCCTACCACAGTATTCTTTTTAATGTTGGAAAAGGGGTGGATTTTTTTGCTCAGTCTAAATTTTGGGACGCTCAACAGCAAGATTTATCAAAAGATTGTATCAGTGAGATACCAAGCAATGTTTCCTCGTAACCCTCCTAAGTTCTGCCAAGTGAAGCCATGTCAGGCTTTAAGCGTGTAACACCGGTGGGGACTGTGAACTGCCAGGGTACTGCTCCAACCACTGCTCTGCCTCAGAAGCATTCTTGCAGCCTAAAGCATACGCTCATCTGGAAAAAAAAGTTGTTAGCTATCTATAGCTATCTATATACTCCTACTCAAGTAAAAGCACATGTATAGGCATACACATGCGTGTACATACATAGAATCATAGACACTTCCTGCTAGACCAGGTTGCTCAAAGCCCCATCCAACCTGGCCTTGAACACTTCCAGGGATGGGGCATCCACAACTTCTCTGGGCAACCTGTTCCAGTGCCTCACCACCCTCACAGTAACGGATTTCTTCCTAATATCTAACCTAAATCTCCCCTCTTCCAGTTTAAAACCGTTACCCCTTGCCCTTTCATTACGCTCCCTGATAAAGAGTCCCTCCCCATCTATCCTGTAGGCCCCCTTTAGGTACTGGAAGGCTGCTATAAGGTCTTCCTGAAGCCCTCTCATCTCTAGGCTGAACAACCCCAACTCTTAACATTTACGAGCTGAAACAAGCATTCAAACCTGCCACATGCCAACGATACGGAACAGATGAAGTTTCCTGAAGGGTTTCTCGCGTTACCTGGCAAAGAGGAGGAGAATTATAATTACACAGGTCAGACCCGTGTTGGATATAGGGCTGTATTGTGTGCAAATGGCAAGGTGTTAGCAGTGGAGGTGCTGCAGGGTGGGCCCCTGAGGTGAGGGGCCGGGGCTGCCCCGTGCTGGACACAGCCGGTTCCAGCCGGCTCCAACGGCCCCACCTCAGGGCACAGCTGAGCCCCTCAGCCACGGGCGGGCGCCGTGGGGAACGCGTACTTAAGGAAGGGCAGAAAATGCCACGTAGGTAGAAGAGGAGGGAACAAAAGAGTGAGAAACAGCAGAGGGAACACCAAGGTCAGCACAGTAGGAGGTGATCCATGAGACAGCAGTCACACTCCCCAAGGGACTGCAGGCCAAGGAGGTCACACACCAGAGCATATGAAACGAGTGAGAAGGAAGAAACAGCAGAAAGAAACTGCAGTGTGCTGACCATAACGTCCTGAGCGGCTCAGGGCCTCACTGAGATGACCTGTGGAAATTATAAGGGGGGAGGCAGAGGTGTCCAGAGTGAAGATGAGTGAGGAAAATGCAGAGGAAAGGTAGTTTATACCAGTGTTTTAAATGTTTGGGTTTTTTTGTGTTTCCCCAATACACAAATACAGTAATTAAATATTTATGCTAATTGGCAATAAATTAAGTTAAATTCCCCACATAAAGTCTGTTTTGGCTGTGACAATAGCGACTGAAGTGATTGAAGTAAGAAATAGTTGACACATTGCTTGTCATGTCTGAAGTGATCCTATCTGAAAAGTGCTATCAGAAAGGGCATTCTGTGAGACAGACATGGAAACATAGAAAATATTGACCTCAATTTGATTGACCACTTTAACAGACACCAGAGTTTCAAGAGCAAAATTTAAGGACTTCGACTGCCGAAACTATAAGTCTGAGAACATAGCAGGGACCAGATGCAGATCTAATAGCGATGACTGGTTGCCACTGGCAGCTGTTGTGTGTGAGAGAGGTGTTCTTTTGGTATTCTGAGTTAAAGTACAGGAGAAGAGAATGAGTCATTCAGTATAAGATTTATGCTAAAAGAATTCAATAAAATTGTTGTAGTTCTTTAGGAAACATATCTCCATATATCTCTACATGGAGTTCTGCAGCATGCCAAACATTTGTAATTGCATATACAGAGGTGTCTGCTACTGTTTCCCTGTACCATCTACTCTGGTCTTATGAAGATCTGGAATCTCCCAAAACTAGTTTTCATGTTGAATAAATTAAATTTGATTAACACAGGTTGATTCCACAACAGCCTGCTTTTGGCATTCCAAATGAAAGTGCATGTAGCTAGGTAACTAATAAAAGTGTTTCCAAATACGGAACCAAATGTCTAACTGAATGTAGGTGTCAAGAGCTACGCTCATCTCCACTCTTATCTTTTCTGCATAGCAGATATGAGACCTAGTACTAATTTTTTAAAATCTAAAATGTATAAATAAATAAATAAGCCTAATAAAGCTACAGATGGGCAATGCTTGTTCTTTTTAATGAATTAAGCTTACTCCCTTCTGATTTAGCTTTAATTATTAAAATAAACAGAAGCCTTATAATTAAAGGATGAAAACCAAAACATTTGGGAGGCAAGGCAAAATAAGAGTTTCCAAGAGAAAGGAAAACAAATACTAACACTTCTCAAAGTGTGCATTTAGAAGAAGCCCATATGACTGATCTTTAAAGTGCACACACATTTAAAAAAATTAACAGTTGCTAAATTTACACTTATCCATCCACATATCCCCTATGTAGTATAAGCTGTGAATAACTATGAAAAAATGCATTAGTAAGGAACTTTTGCTAGAACTTGTCTTGCAATATGAGTTTGCTTCAAGAAGGAAGAGCTTGCATTTTTTTTCTTCACCATCCTAATAGATATCTTCTATTGAAAATACACGGTCAAAACAAATAAAGATTCAGGAAGTGCAAAGACCTTGAATTATTTAATATATATGATTAAATCTACTACTAAAAGTAGTAGGACTGAAGTTATTGAGGTTCTTTAACTTTACTGAAGGTAAGTGCATGCAAACAGAATAAAGCAGTAGGAGTGAAAGATGCTTGTATGTTTACTTTCACCTGTAATATGAAAAAAATTATACATTGTACTCTTCCATTTTCCAATTTTCTCTTAAATGCAAGAGATTAAGTTGCAAAAACAACAGGTAAATATAATTTATCTATAAATAAGGAGTCTAATACCAGTTTCATTTCAGAGAGGGATAATATACATAAACAGAAAACACAAACAGAAAATGTTTATACAGAATCTCTCCCTTGCACACTGTGTACTTATGGCAGGTCTTACTTCCAGTCCTGGAGCTGGTCAACTCAGTGGCTTTTTGAATTGCAGCAAACACTGCACACTCCCATGATCTCCATCCACCATCACTGAGTCACAACCAACCAATATCTGTCTATCTAATCCCTGCTTTCTCATGATTCTGTTGTGTTGGAAATTGTAATTGTGAATCAACGCAGTATTAGCTGCTGGTTTACTCCAGTTCATGTAAATTGCAGGTTTGAACTCGGTGCTGTTGAGATGCAGAATAGAACAGGAGGAAAGTTGCATTCTGTCACATTCAAAATGTCTAACTATACTCACTTAGTAAAGTTACGAAAAGAACCTGAAACCAGTAAACTTGGCAATCATGACTAAAATTGAATAAGGACTGACGTTACATGACAAATGAATCCCACAAATAAAAAGGGAGCATGCAGCTCAAGGCAAAATAATCAGACAGCTGATGTCTGTTGAACCTTCAGTATGACTGTCTGGTTTCAATGTCAACACAAATTTCGTTCTAGGGTATTTCATCAGACACATTGAAATTGTTTGAAGTGATTCACAAAGAATTTAGGTCGGGAATGCTTACCCACTTGCTGGTGACTAATGGCTAATATGGAAAAAAAATAGCATGTTCTCATCTGAAGGTCTAATGATGGATGCTTAGGGTTAGTTTTCATTACCATGCTCAGAATCACATATTCAATGCTTCACTATAAAAAAAGTCTGCATGATTACGCTCTGAACTCATCAAAACAAAAACAAAATCTCCAGTTTCCATTTACAAGAGTATATGTCATACTACAAAACTGATTTTGGCTTCACATGAGTACTCCAGTGTGTTTGTTAACTAATAAATATGCTCCGTCACTAACTACTTTTATAATGCCATCAAACCAGATTATAACATAGCTAAGGATGAAAAAGACTAAAACATACAATACTTGCATTTATTTTCCAAGATTGAGTGTAAGAGTATCTATTCTTATCGAACATATTTTTTCTGGTTAGTGTAGAATTTCAGTCTTTACAGTATTTGTACTAATTTGGAT
The DNA here is from genome assembly GCA_002844005.1 of Limosa lapponica baueri. Classification (NCBI taxonomy): domain Eukaryota; kingdom Metazoa; phylum Chordata; class Aves; order Charadriiformes; family Scolopacidae; genus Limosa; species Limosa lapponica. Next base: position 502,347 of record KZ505886.1, read on the forward strand.
GAATGCAATCTATCATTACAAATGATTCATGATTCAGGCAGTGTTGTACTCCTTCAAATCAGGCTAAGCGGCATAAAAGTGTTTTCCCTAAAAGTAGTAGTGCATTCAATTAGTTCAAAGTAATATTTAGGCAACAAACAAAGGAAGCTTAACAACCTTTCTGACCTACAACACTAGTGGCATGGAATGAAAATCTGGTCAACAAACACTTGCCTGAACTTCTTTCGGGTATTGAGATTCCTAGAACAGAATGCTGCTGATGGTGATGTTCAGACCAGACTGTTCAGTCAATACCTGGATCACAGACTTTTCCAAGCAAGACCTTCTGATTAGGCAATCTTACTGCAAGTTCCTAGCTAAAATGTCTGTTCTCACAGTTATTTACTTCCAGTTTTACTATTTTCCAACCATTTCACCACTAAATAGGTACTTTGATTAAATAATTTTTATAGCGGACTGTTTTATTAATCTCTGTAACACTTGATAAAATAACAATCAATATAAATAATCAAAATTCCTTGCACACCTGTATTACTGAGCTGATGAACTGCAGATACTGCTACTTGCATCGCAAGATTACACATGTAGCGCATCAGTTGAACCTGATGCTTCCACCACCAACACCTCTTTAAGTGTACTCCAGGCACAGTCCCCAGACTTTTCCTTTCTTGCGTATCCATGATTGCTATTAAACTGTATGTGGGCTAATTTGTCCTGCCTTTACAGATATGCAATTCCATGGTTTTCCTGCAATGACTCTTTTACATAATTTTTTTTTTTTTGTTATGAGCATTTCTATAACATTTTACTGTTACCAGTCTTTTGCAGTGCGTTGTTTGGGTTTTGGTGATGTTTTTTTCTTTCCCTTTTTTTTTTCCTCTTTTTTTCTTTTGTCTCTACTTTATGTCTTCAGATTTTTTGGTATTACAGGTAAAACATCAAGACTGGAACAAATACAGCCTTTTTATGCATGGTAAAAAAAACCTGATATGGAAAC
>KZ505886.1:504957-546126 GCA_002844005.1 Limosa lapponica baueri
ATATCAGTATCGGGATTAATACTGGTTCTTTAGTATTATTGTTAATTATTTAGTCTTAGTCTATTAAATCTATTTATATTTCAACCCTTGTGTTTCTTTGTGTTCCCGAATTCCCTTTTCCGGGTGGGGAGGGGTCATCGGGTGATAAAGTAATTGTCTAAACGACAATAGATTGTTATGGGTTTTCTCAAACCATAACACTAAGTCAACCAAATCATACTATAGTACTTTGTAATGTAAGCTGCACATTCACACAGCTCCTCAGCCCTGGTAGTAAGGCAAAAACTAATATACATATGAAGAAAAATATTAAAAACCATGCTAAAGCAGTTAATTTTTCTTTAAAATCTGTTATTTAATCAGAGAAGAGCCAGGACAGAATCAATAATGGATTTAAGAGTCATTCAGGCTGGAGAAACCTCAGGAGGTCTCTAGTCCAGCTGTGCTAAAAGCAGGGTCAGCTCTGAGGTCAGACCAGGTTGCTCAGGGCTTTGTGAAGTCTGGTCTTGAAAACCTCCAGGACAGATATTCCACAACATCTCTGGGAAGCTTGTTCCAACACTTGTCTGTCCTCATGGCATTCCTGCTCTCCCACCGCTTAAATTAGAACTTCCACCTCTTTCAATTTATATTCATTGTCCCTTGTCCTCCTGTCATGCATGCCTGTAAAGAGCCTGACTCCATCTTCTTGGTAACCTCCCCAAAAAGCACTGGAAGACTTCTATTATGTTCCCTTTGCACCTTACCACCCCTTCTCTTCTCTAGGCTAAGTAAACCCAGTTCCCTGAGCCTCTCCTGGTGCGTCACATGCTTCAAAGAGTAAGTCACAATTAACTTCAGCACTAGGACACAGACCTGAATAAGTAATATGCAAAAGGTCAGCTCATCTTGCTCTAGTATACTTTAAGTTCAGTGCCTTCTTTTCTACATGACCCTTTAGCTTTATGCTGTAATTGTCTAAATGCTCCTGCACAGCACCACTATTTCTCCATTTCCCTTGAATAAATTTTCAGTTTTCCTAATTTGATATAGGTTTGCAATTCAGGAATCACCTTGCTCCTTGAACCAATTGCAAGTATATTTTACATATCTTCCAGCTTTAGTACTGGATTTAATGAACTTCAGATTTCAAGTGCTTATTCTGAAGGGACAGAGCTATAGTTCGGAGATGTAATTCCCATAAATTAAAGTTTACCCGCTTTTATTAATAATGGTTTTCAAACCAGTTTACCAGTAGGTCTAAAAAATTCTTAAAATAATTCCCTAGTAATGTCATTCTAAACTCAAAAAGTTACGGGGAGTTTGGTTGACTCTGTTTATAAACTATACAACTTCCTGTAAAAATGCTTTTAAATTGGATTTTTCATTGGCTCTTAGGAGGTAGAGCCCTGCTGATATTTAATCACAAGTTGACCAAATTTAACACTTTATTTTCAACGTTTGGCAAAACCCAGGTAAAAACCTAACAAGATCCTTCTCACATTTGTGATCTGTTTTCATCACCTCTGTCTGACTGGCAGGGAAACCTACAAGGGATATTTAGATTGCCCTACATGTAGTTCACCATATTTTGTGCAACCATAGTCAGGATGGCAGGGATTGAAGATCAGTCCACCTACTCAGAGCATAAACAAGCTGCAGCATGTGGTGAACAGACTGTTGAACCCTACATGTGACTGTGAAATGCTAAATAAAACACTGAAAGAGTCTAAGTTTAGAACTTCTAGTCAAAGCCAGCCTTTTTTTTTGGCTTTCCAGTGAAACTGTCCCATTTCCTTGGTTTAATTGTCACTCTGACTCTCAAAGTAAAGTACTGGGCCCATGCAAGTTGTGTTTGGAGAGGGAATTGCTGGAGGAGGAATAGGAGAAAGACACAGGGAACGTGGAGACTTAAAGTGTGGAATGTTTTGAATTTGTTTAGGGTGGAAAGCCAATTTAGGAAGAAGATTTTAGCCAAAATTATTCTCTGAAAAAGCAGAAAATTGAGATTTTTAAATATAGTGTCATAGCACAAAGTCCCTGATTGTGCTGAATGTAATTTAAAGCAATTATTGATAGCTGCGCTATAGGACTGACTTGGAAAATAAGAATATTCTGCTTGAATCCTGCTTGGGTCCTTCCAAATGATTATGTTGTAGTCAAGGACTGGAAGCTAAAGTGTGCAGAAAGAAAAGTATTCTTGCAAGGAGATAAATACTGAAATGGGTGCCCAGAGAGGCTGTGGCATCTTAATCCATAGAAATTTAAGAAAAAGAAAATAATAATCAACCAGACAAGGTTCTGAGCAATGTAATGTGACTTTGAAGTTGATCCTGTTTGGAATAGTATTGTGGTGAGTTGATCCTCGCTGGCTGCCAGACCCAAACTCTCTCTTTTTCAGTCCCCCTCCTCAACAGGACAGGATAGAAAATATGAAGAGAAAGCTCATCGAGGATCCAGATAAAGACAGGGAAATCACTTAACAATTGCCATCATGGGCAAAAAAGACTCGATATGAGGAAAATAAATTTAATTTATTGCCAATTAAAAAAGAGTTGGATGGTGAACAAAGACAAAAAATCTAAAACACCTTCCCCCACCCCAAACCTCTTCCCAGCCCCACCTTCACTCCTTCAGCGCCAGCTTCTCTACCTCCCCTCCCCTCAGTGGCACAGGGAAAATAGGGGGCCTGTGGTCAGACCATAACAGCTCCTCTCTGCCACTCACTCCTCCTTACATTTTTCCCTGCCCCACTGAGTTCTCTCAGGGCTACAGGAAGACACCTGCTCCAGCACCTCTTCCCCCTCCTCTCATCTTGATGCACAAGAGAGGTAAGCAGGACCTGATGGCATCCAGAGGTGGCTTTCAACATAATGTATTCTGTGATTCTGTGGTGAACCTGACTGCTTACAGCAGGTGATGAAACATATAAGAACAGACACATCTAGTTATTAAAAGCTCATTCAGTATGCTTATCTGTAACTTAACATGGGTACAATCAGTTCTGCTTTTTATCAGCTTGCGAACTTCATGTCTATTTAAAACACTTATTTGCTAGGAGGGATTGCCACTTTAAATTTCAAATTAGTTTAAGATAAAGAATAACAGACCCTCATGCTTTAAAAACTAATAAATGTTGCAAAGTAAAAATATTTGTGTTTTCTTTCTGACTAGGAATCTGCAAGGAAGTAAACTATAATGCTTAAAGTACCTGTATCAAAGGTCCCCAAAGCATTTTAGAAACTGTCTTAATTGCATGAGTCAGTTTGCTATTAACATTACTGATATCCACTGACTGAAACATAAGAGTTATTATGAGCACACTGTAGCTGCTCCAGACATCATATCAGGTAAGAAAAAGGAATACTGTTCAGTTTAAAATCAAAAAGTATATAGACACAGGCTTGCACTAATAGCTCTTTACATTGAGCAGAAAGAAGGCTAGCTGAGCTGTTGTGTGTTAACTGTTTTAAAACATCAAATGATCTCTAAATCCAACTCTAAAATCCTTTAATTTTTTAACTGAATATTAAATTGCAAAACAAACACAGGTAGGGAAGACAGCAGCAAATTTCCCAAAACAAACTCTGTAACAAAATTTTCATATGACCAGGAGTTATGTCTTATCCTATCACAGTCATATCTATATGCCTAATTTTCACCATCACTCTACTAAGTACATGTATTTCTTCATGCCTCTACAGACACCATGACTACAATTCAGCAAGAACAGGTCCTTCACAAGTAACTGTGACTTCAGGAATAGTTGTAGGAGCTAAAGGCTGCAATCTAGCGTAGAGAACACACTAATGCAGAGAAATATGCTACATTGTTATTGAGGTACAACTGTATGAAGACAGTTTGTTCTGTATTCTGGACAGGAGTACTAGCACAGCGAGCTTTGCCACCACATTGCTAAGTGAGTTCAGCCCTACCTGCTCACAAGCCATAGGTCAAACTTTTCTGAAGCAAAACAAAGACCAATAAACTCAGTAAAGGTTGGGGTTTTTTTTTGTTTGTTTGTTTTTTGTTTTTTTTTTTTAATAAAACAGTGTTATATGTACAGCAACCTTGCAAAAATTAATCTCTACTAGAAGATCTAGGAGACTTGCAGTACCATTTGATGGAGCTTGAAGCAGTGTTGCAGTTTATCCCCATGAAGTGTATGAATTTAGAGGGCTTAGAGGAGGTTCCACATATAACATGGGCGCACTGGCCACAACTCACTGGCCACAACCTGCTGTTGCTGCTATAGAGGCAGCCATTCCACACAGTCCTCTAGAGATCCCTCCTACAGGGTGCTGCAGGTATCCTAAATAGTCTCTGATCTACTGTTCCTGACCTACTTCAGTGTGCAGAACCTATTATTTTCTTCCCATATTTAGATCTCCTAGTGCCCACAGTGGGATTCAGAGTAGTTTTGTTGATATATTGTGTCCATGGATAAAAAGATTTTAAACTGACCACGAATTTGATTACTGCATTTAACAGCAGAAGTTATGAAGGGATGCTACTCAAATAAAGAAACATTCCTGATTTGCACTGGGTGGGAAAAGGACTTGTATGGTAAGAAAGCTCTGTCTTCTGAAGAAAAAGAACCAGAAAAAAAGCTACCTGTGGTACATGCCACATCAACTATGAGCATTATATTAACGTAATATTCTTTAACACAGATGATGCAGACAGTACCTTGCATCTTTGGGACAGCTTGTGCTGCTTCTTTCTCAAGGCCAAAGGGAGCTGCTCTGAAGCCCAGGCAAGCAGCAAGTTCTGCTGGAAGTGGGTGTTCAGCAATTAACAAAGTTGGGCTGCTGCAATATAGCTTTCTGAAGCTGATCTTTGAAAATGTGAGTTCACTAGCATTTTCCTCTTCCTTCCCTATTCAAGGCTAAATTGCAGAAGAACTGCTGAATGAATATGTTGCAGGCGTGGAAATTGCATATATACACTGGAATTTGTAAACAAGATCCTCCAAAATCATTTTTTTTCTTACCAGGATTCTCAGTCTTTGACTTTCCTCCACGAATCGACACTGTGTACTTTGGATGCACTGGTGTACTCTGTTCTTACAAGCCAATTCAGCATTTTTGCTAAGATGTTAAGCCATATCGGCTATCTGTGATTTCCCACAAAATATTCCTAGACCCATTACCATTTTAATTTGTAATAACATACAATGAATTTGTCAGTTGAGTAAGGGTTCTGGAGAAATTTTATTCTCCTCACATGAAATGTCCATTTTTAATTTGCTATCAAGCCCAAAGATTTTCCACTGAGTTAGCTTGTGCAATGTAGTTGCTAGGCAACCAGAATAATTTTTCCTATCATAGTTCAGCAAAGGAAGATATACATTTACCAGCCTGAACCTTGCAAGAGCTTTTTTGGTTTAATTAAATCTCTAATGTTTATAATCCCTTGTCACTCATATCTCTGCACGCTCTTTTCATTGGGGTTTCATGCAGATGGGCACAGATGTAGCATTCTCAGACTGCCTGCTAAGAGCAAATAGCAAATAGCACAAGCTAATAGCAAATTACTTGGATTCATAACTTAGGAGGGAACTGTGTAAATGCATAGAGCTTTTCAATAGCTTTCTGTTTGGTGAAACAGTACATAGAAGTCACTAGAGCCAACGTCAAAAGTCGAACATGTAACAGCTGCTGGTTTTAGTGTTCTCAGTGTATAGATATTTCTAGCTTGATAGAATGCTTCAAAAATCATAATGGCTATAGCTTTATGTGAACAGTATCTTACCTTTCCCCCATAGTTTATTATTTAATATTTAATATTTAAAATTGGATATATTCCATACTTAGAAGCCTCGGATTAAGCGATCTCAAGTAATTTTACTCATTAGATTGCCTCTTATCATTCAGGAGTGAAATGTTTGTATCCAGACATGCATCCAATGCAGTAATCATTAATATAGTTTTAAAACCATAAGATTCAGCATATTCAATGAGTCATAAATTGTATATAGCATTTTCAGATTGGGAGAGGAAGATGGGTAATTCAAGCAGATGACTGTATTCCATTTAAGATTAGGGCAGTTAAGAAGCCAAATAAGAACGAGCAAATTGTTCCCTTCATGATGAGAAGAAATCACTACAGGAAAGGTAAGACAGTACTGGCAACAAAGTCTATGCTTTGGTGAATAATAGTGCTGTTTCAAAGGGTTCTTAGCTCCCACTTTGTTTTTCAGCAGAATGATAAATTTGCATGCTGATTCAGTGTTTTCTAGGCACACAAGTTTTGCGATAACTGCTATAACAGACTGATGTTCAAAAACAGTCCCCAGCAAACAAACTTCAGTTAACATAACAGGTTCCCTGACTGTTGAACAGATGCAATTCATTAAATGTTAGGTATGAAAAAAAGGTGGAGATTTTATTATCTTATCAGTGGTTTTCAGTCTCAACAACTAACCATAGAAAATGCCCATCTTTCAGACCAGCTGACAAAAAAAATGTATTTTTCCAGTTAGACTCCAAATAGCATTTTGCCTCCCACTCTGCACTTCATTTTTAAATCCAAGGCTATCAAATTAAAAACCCCAAAACACTGAGAGCTACAGTAATAACTGGAGCTCAGTAGAATTTAAGCAAGGTTTCATGGAGATTAGGTAAGGGAGGGACTTAATCATAAATATTCCACCTCTAAAGAAAGATTTTGAGCATGAAACACAATTTACAGCTCTACTATAAAAAGATGTCACACTAGTTATTCCAGCTTTTTTTGAAGAACTAATTTGGTATGTGAAGAAAGTAGTGTTAAATGAAAGTAGTACCTGCCACAGGACCTAATATACCAAGTTTGGTGGCTATGTTGGCCAAAAAGAGGTGCATGTCAGAGGCAAGAGGGATCTGAGGGTCGTTACAGAGAACAATAACGGAGAAGGCAGGGCATTGTTTAGGGTGCCAAATGAGTCATTACCTCAACGCTGCATCTGTTATTTATGCAGAATATGATAATTTGTACTCACTACTAGGCAGTAATTTAGGGACAGAACAACCCTACTTTTTCATATGTGGTGTATGAATCCAGGCACACTGAAATAAGACTTCTGCGATTGCTCTGAACCATTGCCCAAAAAGAAGCCAGAATGGACCATTGTGAAAATGGATGCTGCTGAACACAGGACTTTACGATCCTGTCTGCTATGCCAAAATGACTGGAGGAACATCTGCCATCTTTATACTAATAAGGAATTTGGTACCTTCTTGGAAAAAAAAAAAAAAAAGCCCAAACAAAATGAAACACAGGCAGTGGGTTTAGTCTGCATTGCTGTGGACTGCAAGAACATTAGACATTGAGCTTGTTTGTTTTCTGCAGCAGCAAAGATGTGAGCCTTACTTCAATACTAAGATCAATTTTTTTTAGTCTGCACTTCATAGTGAAAATCATCTAAAATGTTAAGACTATGTACTTTCACTGTCCTACAAATAGCATGGCAAACTGCAAGTAACTTAAAACAACATTGCAACCACAGGAGCTACCTCAGGTTTGTGTTTTCATTACATGGCCATGCACAGCATTGTGCATGTGTACATGAGAACATACACATGCTACATGTTGGTGTAGCATGTGTAACCAATTTCTGCTCAGGCAGGCAATCATTCAGTTGAGTCAACCTTTCCAAAACACTGAGATGCATCTTCCATCTTTAAGCCAGCATGAATGCAGTGATAACCCAAGGACGATGCAAAGCAGAGACAAACCTTTTCTTCATGTTATGTTCAGACCTTCATGTTTATTCAGAGAATTACCCTGACTTCCAGCCATGCATAAGCACGTGCATGTATTTTAGCATGGGTCAGACCCATGGCATGAATAAACTGCCAAAAACAGTTACTTAAACTGTGTACATTTGAAACTTGCCAGTCACTATAGAGTGGGTCAGATCCTACGCCAAGTGACTGAAAACTGAAAGTCCAAATGACAAAAGAGAGGAAAAATTACACTTCCATTTAGATTTGTATCAAATATCCCAAAACTATTAAATAGTGCCAGGTGAACAACTCACATGAATTTCCAAACAGCCTGAACTGCTATGAAGCCTTGAGATCACAACATTGTCCCCGCAGCTCCTTAGCTAAAAATGATGAAGGAAGGGATACGCACAGTGCTGGTGAGGGTACTTAGAGAGAAAGAAAATTGAGCAGTGGAAGCAGCAGCTTCTTCTTGAGAGTAGCAACAGCCCAGCAGAGTCCTTGATTATAAGGGCAAAGCCAGGACAAATGTACCCTGCTGCCAGCTAAAGCCATCAGTGTCATTCCTTGTTCCTTTAATATCTGCAGGCAACTAAAATGCCACATGTAGTTCACTAAAAGGAGAGGTTCCTAGCCCTCATTCCCACTCAGTTCACCTGTGCTGGAACAGCTGGAATATATCACCAAATAGTCTGAACCCAAGATTTAGTAAAAAGCAGAAGCTAAAAAAAAGTGCCATAAGAAAAGAGTGTCCAGGAGATTAAAGATAGTTCATAATGCAGATGTATCAAAAAATACTGCCTTTACATTTCTTTCTTGAACACAATTCTCTTCCACGGTTATGCCAGACATTTTATTGTCATAACCGACATAAAAGAACGACAGAAAGAAATTTGCACTAAAAATGTCCAGTCACTGATGTGTCCTTTTTTGAAAGACAGCTCTTTGAACAAGCTTCATTTTTTGTTTGCTACCATTTGCAGTAACAAGAGCATGAAAAAAATGTGAGCAAGGACTTCACACAATGTGCTGTGCTAAAATAAAGAAACAGACTTCTTATATCGTGGTTCCTGGAGCACATTTAGCCATCTACAACTGCAAGAAAACTGTAAGCAACAAAGGGAAAAGACAACCTTCCAGAAACTCATAATTCCCTATTTTAAGGTATGGTATAAGTAATGATTAAATAGCATTATTAAAACGTGGGCAAATTATTTGCCATAAATAATATCACCCGAAATTATCTTTTATCTTTTCATAAGTTGTCCAACTGAATTAGCCATATTTTTTAAATAAAATTATCTGTAGCAGCTACAACAGTGACTTTATTCCACAAACTTTCTTGTGAGCAGAATTTTTCCGTGAATTCAGTCTCCTGGGTTTCAGGAAACAAAAAACAAAAAAATAAAAAAAAAAACCTCAAACACCACCACCCCCTCCTTAAAATGCCAAACCCTCAAAATATATGAACTTCCTCATGTCTTGCAGTATTCAGTGAAATTGTAAATATAGCTGTTTTCTTGGCTAAGAAAGGGTTTCTTTAGTGTACTTGTATATGTGGGCATTATGTTGTCCTGAGATAAGAGATGCAAAATGATCTGAAGGCATATATTTAAAACTAGGGAAAATTGATAGGTTCTGTAAAATCAGCCATAGGGAAAACTCTACCTGTAAATTTGAACCCTGCCAAAAGTTACGTAATTTTAAAATAAATTACCCTTGAAGATATTGATCCAAGTAGGGTCGGAAATATACCTTTCTGAAATCTTAGTTTTATTAAATAAAATGGTAAATGCCAGAATTAAATGTCTTGAACAGATACCAAGCCACTCATATTCCTGAAATAACTAGCACAGGACAGATTTTGGCAGCAAGGACATCGCTTGCATTTTAAAACTTATCTGAAGCTGTTTTAAAAATAACTGGTCTGTCAACTTGAGTCAATCATTTTATTTTTTTAATCCTCTAATACTCTGTAACATTTCTCTCCAAGGAATGTTTCCGGTGCGCTGTCATGTCATATTAGGGAGATGATATGGAGATTGTATGTATTGGTGAAATCATTAAATTCAATCTTTATACCAAGAGAAAGTGGAGTAAATATGAAATTGGACCTAATCTCTTACATAAAATGTAAAATACTTTAAAGAGTTGTTGTATGGTATTTTTGTTTATTTCAAAGCAAAATTTTAATTTAAGAACAACAGCTTTTCAGTGGGCAAAATTACCATTTTGGTGTCAATTTGAAAGTTAACACTGTAGTAACATACTTAAGTGAAATACTTGATTGAATGCCTCTGAACACTAGCTGGATATTTTTAACTGTTGTTTGATCACTTTTTCAAAACCATGCTAGAAACATGACCTTCTCAAAGGGTCCCCTAGCTAGTCCTTAGTTTGCCTAGCATAAACTGAATACAGATTTTAATTAAATGATCAAATACCTGCTTTCATTTCTTTGCATCAGAGCACCTGCCATGCTTCAGTCCTTGGGAATTTAGAACTCCGGGATGGTTTTTCCTGTTCATAGTTTCTCCTCTAATCTTTCACAGTAGATTGGAAGAAAGAGGTATGGTCTTTTCTGCCATATAACTAGCTACCTCCTTGTGACTGGTCCAGATCTAAGCAAGGACTCTCTCCTGAACAAACCCACCTTTCTGCTTCTTTCTGCTAGCCCAGTCTACTATTTTTGTGACCTTTACTTTCCCATGTCTGAGATGGGTGCTAAAGAATATCATTAATACATGATAGCTATTCTGCTGCTGTGATAATCATTTCTTCTAAATATTTCCTGCATGCTGATCTCCTTGGCTTCAGTCATTTTTATTACTACTGATCTGGAAAGATACAACCCAGTCATGTCAGGCTGTGGTTCACATCACATGCTTTGGGAATTTCTTCAGCAAGAACCTTAAAAACAATTTATCTATCGGCAGATACTTCCCTAAACAAGAGCATTGCATTTCAGTAAATTACATATTATAATAATATTATTTCTCTGCACCATTTGTTTCCTATTCCATGAAATACAAATACTTCAGAACAGGAAAAAAATTAATAATATCCTTCAGTAATTGTTACCTGTAAGTCGCTACTTCTCTAAAGATTTTTTTGACAACACGGATTAAATTGTATCTTCTACTAAGCATGGATTTGAACAGCTGTGTACTAACTGATTAATAGTTTTTCTGTTGTCTTTTAAGTACACTTCCTATCTCTCCAGTAAGTGTACATATGAACATTTGAACGTTTAGAATGTGAATAACAGATGAATTTAATGTTTTCAATATGTATTAAAGTATATATGCTTGCTAAAACCACTAATATAAAACATTTGCAATAATTATAAGTATTATCAACTAAATCTGACATCTCTCACACAGTGATTTTTCCAAATGAGAACAAGATGTACATACATTTAGGATAAACATCTTAGCTCTGGAATATGCATTAAAAAAAACCCAACAGAATAGCCATAGAATAAGAGAAATGAACTAGCAATAGTAACATTTGAGTTTGATGGGCTATTGTCACGTTATAAGGAAATTTTACTATAGATAGTTTTTTCTTATTGTGTCATAACAAATGCTAAAAATTTATTGCTTTTTTACTAAAGCCAGATGTTACAAAAAGATGAAAGTCCAGATTGAGAAATATATCAATCAATTTTAAAAATGTGCTTCATTTTGGTTAATGTAGCATTTAACTTGCTGCTGTATCAAAAGCCAGGAGGTTATTAGAGCAAACAGGGCGGAGGCAGTGTGTAATATGAGTGTTCTCAGTGTCCAGTAGCAAGCTGTAAATAGAGCCAGAAGAGCTTTGCTTTCAGTTGAGATCTCAGAATTTCTGGTACAATAGCATCTTTCTTAAAATAAACTATGGTGCATAGTGTAAAAACAGATAGAGATGCTTCCAGCTTTTTCACTCCCTTTGAAAGATTTCAGGTCCGAAAGCACAATTTTACCATGTGCTGAGAGGCACTAACTACGCTTAACACCTATTGAGACATCGTCCTCACTCAGGGAGAAAGGAAGGGGTGTCCTTCGTCTTTACTATTCATTGCGACCACTTTGTGAGTAGAAAAAGAGAGAAGTAAAGTAGAGGAGAGTTGAAGCTAGGATGTACAATTACAGCCTGCAAAGATAATCTCCCATATTTCAGTTGTGACTGAATCAAGACTAGTGATTCAGGACATAGAAAAGCATGCCAAATCTTCTGAAGCAAAAATTATTTAAGCTAATTACGTTAAGTAATTAATTAAATATTCAATATTAGCTAGTGAATGCTTTATCTAGACAACGTTACACATACACACATAGAGGAAATAAAAAAGGATATAGATGTGCAACAGTGAGAATTTTTCTATTTCCTTTTTTTAAAACAAATTCACTGTGAACCTGCTCTTTATTTTTATTAATAATAATTTTAAACCAGTAAACAATATGAAATATAACCCTTCCTGCTAGTGCAGCAATTTTAGTTGTAAAATATTTATCAGAAACATGTCTATCAATTAGTAGCAATAGACTAGACTGTGGACCATGTAAGCATTCTCCAATGAGCTTAATTAACCAAAATTAAACAATTGAGCTTGTTACTACTCTCAGTTTCAATGCTCTATTTGAAATCTTTACAATTTATTCATTCATTAAAAGAAAGAAATGAAGGTTCATTTCTGCTGGTTCAAGAAATAAAACTTTCAGGTGTGAAGTTTAGAGCAATAGGAAAGACCAAGTGGCTTGCTTAGCTTAAGCATTTGGTGCTAAAAACTTTCAACTCAGTTTTTAGAAATTAATTTCAAATAAGACGACACATTCATGTTAACCATTACTCTGCATACTTTACTCAGATAAATACTTTTGAAATGTTACTGTGTGTATTTGAATGCACACATCTGTATTTTCATTAGAGTTGTCTCTAAGCAAACTAAATGAGGAATGTCATCAATTCTTCACAGACACTTAAAGTTACATATAGTATTACATTTGTGAAAAAACATCCATTAGTTATAACAATGATGTTTATAGACATACTTCTTTCCTGCTAATTTATTATAAGGTATTAGCAAAGTAATGCATGCAAACAAACCATAAAGCAGAATAAGCCTGACTGCAGAGCAGAAAGGTGCTGCTGCTATCTTACATTTCACGCTTTAGCAACTAACTCACCTCAGTTGCATCACCAGACCAACACAGGGGTTGCTAAGAAGAGCTTTGTCTAATATATTTTCTGTAGATGATAACAGTGAGACACCGGACAACAATTCCATTCTGTTACCTGCTGTCCAGCAATATGAACTGGTTTATGTGCTACTTTCCATTCAGCCCTCTACTACTTCAGCTCTTTTGCAAGACAAAACAACTTTGTCAATGTAAATACCAACCCCACCACTAAGTCTGTACTCTATCTTATCTTCTGTGATTTGTTATTTAAAAATATGATTTGTTAAAATTATCCAGACTCAACTGTGCCTGCTTCAACAAACCATTATTTCACATTCCTTTCAAAATGTTTTATTTCCTATTAAGCATCAGGAACATCATTGCTGTATGTGCTTCCATGCAGGTCAGAGCTACCTTTGACTTTCCATTGAAAGGTTATCATGCAGAATAAGCCAAGAAATCTCTATTCTGTAGGCAAAAAAAAAAACCCCCAAGCTGCAGTATTAACATAACTACATAAAAATTTATATAGCAATTTTTGCACTTTTAATTGTTCCATATTACTATGTCTCTCAACAAAAATAGAAATCCTATATTTATATTCAAGGTGTTTGCTACATATATAAAAAGCCTCCCCAGTCAAAATGCACGTTACCAGCTGTTGAAAGACTAAGTGCAAAACAGCTTCTAAAATGGAAAATCTCTGAAAAGCTAGTGGTAGAGCCTCAAAAGAAGATTTTCTCCGTATTAACTGAGTTTCTTGGTCATTTCATAAGATCTACATAATTATAAATCCAGACTGAGGAACAGACAAAACTAACTCGTCTAGGTTCTACAGTTTGTCTGAGCAAGAATTTTAATTCTGAAATCTAAGAAAAATCCACCTCAAAACAAGCTTTTGTAAACAACCAGAACAAGGAATTAATTTTGTTAAAATCAGAATCTAGATCTGAGCAACCTGTATTTTCAAGGTTAGGTAATTTTTGTAAAACTAAGTTGTCAGACAGAAAGCTGTTGAAAAACTGCGGGTTTGATAAAAATAACTTTTCATAAATGAAATTTCAGATATTAAAATGAATTGCTTGTTTTAGACTGATGAAATTCCTTAACTTTTGGCAAATCACTATTGAACATTTAAGATTCACGTAGCACTTTTTCCTTTCAAGGTTGTCTTGGCAACTTGAATTGCCTAACTACATGAAAAAGGTGTTATTGGCTTCCAATCCTGAATACAAACCACAAAGTAATAGATGCTCGTGATTTTTCTAAAAAGTACTCAGTTTATTTACTACTTCTAAGCTTATACTGCAAACAGTAGTAACTATCATTTCAACACTCAAATACATCAAAAAGAGGAAGTGAAGTTTTAAACACAATTTGGGACAAGGCAAGTGAGGGGAAGAAGATATTGATGGTTGAGATCAAAGTTCACATTCAAAGTAATATTGAAGACAGGTCCCAAACTACAAAGAAAGTATTGTAGATGCTCACATTGAAATATATCAAGGGTTTTAATCAGTGTTTGAACAACACAGCATTATGTGATAATGCCTGTTATTTGTACTGATAACAAGTGCCAACCTCTCCTCTTTCTTCTCCCTCCTGGGCTTTCCTCATACTCTTATAATACAAAAAGCTGTATTCCATGACCTTTTGTATATTTTAACTCTCAGCATGGCAGAAATACCTTATCTACTCTTTGTTTCTGTTCCCAGCAAATCCTACTCTGAATCACAAGGACCACTAGACTGGAAGGCATGCTTTCCCTTCAATCCTTTGTGCTTAATTTAAGTTAGCTGCTTTTTGTTTAGATATTAGCCTAAGGAGGACAAGGCTGCTTGCTGAGAAGTGTGGTAAAGGAGGTTTAGCAAGAAAGATTCTGATTACATAAAGCTTCAAAGACTGAACACCATGTTTCAAAAGCTGAGTGGCAGCAACAGTCCACATATTTTTCTCCAAACCCTGTCTAGCTCATTCCAAATACCATAATTTCATCCAAAATTCTGAAACATGAAACTAAATCCTTTGCACATAGTTAGTACTCTTTTATCAGCAGTTCTTCACAACATAGGAATCAGAGAATAGAATCATAGAATAGTTTGGGGTGGAAGAGACCTTTTGTTGTGCTTTAACTCCAGCCAGAAAATACAACAATACAGCCCTTTGCGGACTCCTCCAGTTGCTAGAGGGAGGAGAATCAGAAGAGTAAAAGGGAGAAAAAAATCATGAATTGAGATAAAGACAGTTTAATAGGAAGAGCAAAAGCCTCACACACAAGCAAATAAGGAATTCATTTACTGTTTCCCATCAGCAGGCAGGTATTCAGCCATCACCAGGAAAGCAGGGCTCCATTATGTGCAATGGTTACTTAGGAAGACAACGCCATCACTCCGAATGTCCCTCCCTTCCTTTTTCTTCCCCCAGCTTTGTATACTGAGCATGACATCATATGGTATGGAATATTCCTTTGGTCAGTTGAGGTCAGACTGTGTCTCCTCCCGGCCTTTTGTGTACTCCCAGCCTGCTTGCTGGTAGGGTGGTGTGAGGACCAGAAAAGCCCTTGAAAGTTTATCAACAACCAAAACCACCAGTGTGCTATCAACACTATTTATCATCCCAAATCAAAAACATAACACAACACCAAGTCCCAGCAAGAAAATTAACTCCAACCAGCTGAAACCACAGCATCTTTAAAGGTCGTCTAGTCCAACTTCCCCTGCAATGAGAAGGGACATCTTCAGTAAGATCAGGTTGCTCAGAGCTCTGTCCAACAGGACCTTGAATGTTTCCAGGGATGGGTCATCTATCACCTCTCTGGGTGACGTCTTCCAGTGTTTCACCACCCTCAGTGTAAAAAATGTCTTCCTTATATCTAGTCTGAATCTACTCTCTTTTAGTTTAAAATCATTACCCCTTGCCCTATCGCAAAAGGCCCTACTAAAAAGTCTGTCCCCATCTTTCTTACAAGCCCCCTTTAAGTACTGGAAGGTTGCTATTAAGGTCTTCCTTTTCTTCTCCAGGCTGAACAACCCCAACTCTCTCAGCCTGTCCTCATAGGAGAGGTGTTCTAGCCCTCCAGTCATTTTTGCTGCCCTCCTCTGGATCGGCTCCAACAGGACCTTGCACCTGGCCTTGTTAAACCTCATGAGGTTCATATGGGCCCACTTCTCAAGCCATTCCAGGTCCCTCTGGATGGCACCCCATCCCTCAGGTGTGTTCAACTGCACCCCTCAGTTTGGTGTCATCCACAAACTCGCTGAGGGTGCACTCAATCCAACTGTCCATGTCATCCACCAAACAGTACACCCATCAAATCCATACCTCTCCCATTTAGAGAGAAGGGTGTTATGGGAGTGCTGTGTGCACCAATGTAGAGGCACTTTAACTGGGCTGTCAGCCATGTTACCTTCTTAGAGAACACTCCTTAATTCCTTTGAGATATTTCACTGGTGTTTCCCTCTTGGCTTCTATTTCCTCACGAGCCCCTGTCTCATCTCTGTAAGACTTCGAGTGTGCTAGGGTGTAGCCCGTCCCTCTAACCTTGGTATGTCAGGGTGAAGAAGATTCTTTTTGGATTATATTTGTTCCTTGATTCAGGTTGGAAGGGAAATAAGTAACACGTCAGTGAATGAGAATTGAAGAAAAATGAGAAACCTGGAATGAGAAAATTCCCCTTTTTCCATTGGTTCATCTCCCAAATGCGAGAAGTCGATTTCAAATATGTTGAGAGTTTTAAATGCTCAGACCAACAACATTTGTAACCATTCCCAGATTTGCCACTGTTTTATGTGTGTCATTAAAATATTCCCTGCTCTGTATCTTAAAAGCAAAAACCAGACCTCATAGACCGCTTCCAGACAATGCCTAATGCTTATTCTGGCGAGAGAGGAAAACAGCATATAACAGAATCTGTGGCACTTGTGCAGGTTCTGTTGAATATCTTCAGGAAAAGTTTATACATGCATTATAAACTCTCTCACTGCAGAAAACACCACAGAGAATCAAGAGAGTAGTTTCAAGTACTTCCATAAAAGCCTGGGTTTTCAAGTCGGCATCTTCTCCTTATTCCCCAAAACTGAGCCTCTATTGTCATTATCCTTTCTTCTGTCTAGGAAGAAAAGTTATAATATCATATTTATATTGCAGAAAAAGTATAAGCATTTTAAATTACAGAAACAACTGAAAACAAGACAATGTAATAAAATTTGCTTGGTAACATTACCAATCAAAACTGCTAGCAGCTTATTGTCCTGGAGCTTCCAAGCACAGCAGCAACCACAGTATTTTGCCCTTTAATGACTTCCACTCTGTTTGAAATGGCTTCATCATCAATTTACCTACCCGTGCTGCAGGGAGGCAATAGTGCCCACATTGTGCCATCAAGGGAACTGAATCAGTTCACGTAATTCACCCCAAATCACATCAGCAGTTTAACAAAAACAAGATGAGAGGAGACAGATCCAACTCCTGATCCTCTCAAAATTTTAGTTTTCCAAACAAATTAAAACACTCAGTCTATGCACTGATCATTTCCCACCTGTTTTAATACAGGGAATTCTAGAATAGAACACAAATACAACAAAGTTGCAGCGTGCAACAGTGGAGAATAACATCTTTTGAAATCTGTTAATGAAAGCTGGATGATAACCTTTTTACCTATGCTGGCTGGAAGTTCCATATCATCACTTTAGTGCATCCACAATTATATGACTAATTTGGTTGCCAGATTTGCAACCTGTTCTTAAACGTTGCAGTGAGTACCTAAATGTTCAATATTCAATAGATCTGTGAAGCAGTGGTGTGAGTGGCTTTAGTAATTTGAAGTGCTTTAAACAGCACCATGAATTAAAAAGTAGTCAAGTGACTGCCAGAAGTTTCAGGAACTGGTCCACTTGGCTTATACTATACAGTATTTTGAATTCTCTGCTTAGATGAACTTGTAGTAGAAACAATGAAAACAGTAGGATACTGACTGTCACGGAAGAGCCTGATCTAAAGCTGGAAAGCCTTTTATTTAGAAAATTACTCTATATTTCATAGCTGATCTGCAGGTTCTGTCTCTAGATTTCTTATGTCCCCATGGAGCTTTATTCGTCTAAAAATTAGGTAAGTACAGTTAGGCTAGCATTATTAATCGTTAAGGTCAAGTTAGAAAGAATCTAGGTTTTATTTTCTCAACTAAACTGTTTTTAATATATTCCTGATTGGAATGTCGGAAAGTAAGACAAGATCATGTATACAGAGAATTAAGATGATGCAAAGAAACACCAAATGGATAGAGACCACACAATATATACAACATAACACCATCCATATGCTGAAGTTTTTGTAGGAGCAAGCACATTTTTTAAAAAGCAATTCAATTCTTTTAATGGAACCATTAAAAATGAAAGCAGGAAGCTGGGTTCTTCCCACTAAGCTGTGATAATCCTTTGTAATATACAGAAAATTTAATTTGGTTTGTACTTGCATTCAACTAAGGAAACTGTTGATTAGTTCCTGTTGTGGTTTTCCTAATAGATATCAGATGAAATTTATGGACAGGAATTGCTTTTTCAGGCTTAGTGCCAATCTCTTCACTGACAGGGTTTGGGGTTTATTTAGCAATTTCAGCTTATTTTCAAAGTGTAGAATTTGGGCTGACAGTTTAGCTTTAGAAATATCACGCAGAATACTGTCAACAACTGTCCACAAGTGTATGGTTTCCTACTATGAAGTGTATAATTTGAAGAACTTCATGATGCTTTTGAAAGGTTACACTGTGGTGGTCAGTCAGTGTAATATTAAACTTAGCTTTTCTTTCCTCTTCTATGTTTAATAGAGCAGATTGAATTTTTATACAGGCTTCTCTCTTCCAAAGCAAACATATTAATGTTATTTCCCCTCTATTTCTTTCCTGAAAAGCAATAAGAAAGCCAGAAAACAAAAGACTCATAATAGAAATTGTAACATGAATAAAAATATTTAACAGATTGCACAGATACAATTTCAGAAAGAAAATAAAAACTACTAAGTTTGGGAATAGTTTATTACTACAGCACACAGACATTTCCTACATGTGATTATTTGTGTATATGTGAAATGATGTCCGTCTGAAGGACAGGAAGGAAGAAGCTTAACCATGTTCGTACTCAGTTAACCCTCACAGTTTACCACGCCAAAGATATTAAATAACATAACATATTTGGACTACCCAGTACCTGCTCCGGGCACTGATAACCTAATCTGTAGTCACATCCTGCATTTCCACAGCAATCAAACACTTAACTGGAAATTACTTTTTCTTCTCTAACTCAGTTATAAAATGTACAAATGGTGCAAGAAACAAATAGACTGGTGGAGTCATGCTCTCACCTCCCTGAAGGAGAAACAAGGACAGTCACCAGAAAAAAAAACAGGATCAAAAGGATCCTGTGTCCTCCCCCCACCAGGCTGAAGGCAGTGGTTTAATGGAAAGCTGGGAATGGAGGCAAGTCTGTGCTAGGGGCTGCAAGCAAACCCCCTCCTTGCCCACCTCCCCTAACCAGGTGCCTCTGTACAATAGGTGTGAGGCTCTGGATGTGGTGGGCCAGCCAATGGATGATGTGGATGACAGTCCAACTACACCAGAGAAGTTGCCAGGACTGGAAAGGCCTACCCAGCATATAACAACCACCTCCACAAAGAAGAAAAGGTGAGTTATTATTGTAGGTGACTCCCTTCTGAGGGGAACAGAGCTTCCAATATGCCAGGCAGACCCTCCTCTTAGGGAAGTCTGCTGCCTCCCTGGAGCCATGGTAGCGACATCACTAGGAAACTAACTAGCCTGATATGGTCCTTGGACTATTATCCACTGCTGCTCTTCCATGTGGGTGGTGATGAAGTCATAACACACAGTTCAAAGGTGATTAAAAGAGACTTCCAGGCCTTGGGATGGTTAGTAAGCAAATCTAGGGTGCAGGTTATGTTTCCTTCTCTTCTTCCAGTTATGAGCAGTAATATTGGAAGAAACAGAAGCAGTCAGTCTGTTAATACATGGCTCTGTGGCTGGTGTCACCACCACAATTCTGGGTTTTTTGAGAATGAGGTGGCCTACATAACAGCAGGCCTGCTGGCATCGGGTGGGATTCATCTTTCTCAAAGGGGGAAGAGGGTCTTTGCTCATGAGCTAGTGGGGCTGATTGACAGGGCTTTAAACTAGACTTGACTGGGGAGGGGAGTGTTATCAAACTTGCCTGTGACAAGCCAAAGGACAACACATCAAGGTTAGAGGGATAGGGTGTTAGTGAGGGCCCTCAGCCTGTTGCTCTAAGATGTGCTAGGAACGCTGCAGCCCACTCAAGGTCTTATGGAGATGAGACAGGGGCTCCTGAGGTAATAGGAGCCAAGGAGAAACACAGGAAAAACACCTCAAAGGAAGGCCACCTGGAGAGCAGCACAAAGGAATTGCAGCCACTCCAGCCAGTAAGTCAGCTGCAACAGAGGCCCAACTTAAATGATCTATGCAAACGCACATAGCATGGGGAATAAACAAGAGGAGTTAGAGACATGCACGCACCTCTAGGGCTATGATTTCATTGATGTCATGGAGACGTAGTGGGATGGCTATGACTAGAGTGGTGGAATTGAAGGATACAGGCTCTTTAGGAAGAACAGGCAGGGGAAACAAGGGGAAGGTGTTGCCATCTAAGTCAGTGACCAGCTGGAGTGCATGGAGCTCTGCCTGGGGATGGATGAAGAGCTGACCAAGAGCTTATGAGTCAGGATTAAAGGGAATGCAGGGGCAGGTGACATTGCAGTAGGGATCTGCTGCAAGCCACCTGACCAGGATGACTGAGTGAATGAGGCCCCCTACAGACAGATAGGAATGGCCTCACGTTCACAGGCCCTGGTCATGGTCCCTCATGGGGGACTTCAATCACTCCAATATCTGTTGGAGGGACAACACTACAGGGCATAAGCAATCCAGGAAGTTCTTGGAACACATTAATGACAACTTCCTCCTCCACGTAGTAGAGGAGCCAAAGAAGAGAGGAGCTATGCTGGACATTGTCCTTACAAACAGAGAGGGGCCAGTGGGGAGTGTCAAGCTTAAAGGTAGCCTTGGCTGCAGTGATCATGAAATGGTAGAGTTCAAGACCCTTAGGGCAGCAAAGCGGGTGCACAGCAAGCTTGCTACTCTGGACTTCAGGAGAGCAAGACTTCGGCCTCTTCAGGCATCTGCTTGGTAGGGTACCATGGCTCTGGAGGGGAGAAGGGCCGAAGAAAGCTAGTTACTATTCAAGGATCACCTCCTCTAAACTCAGGTACAAAGTATCCTGGCAATGAATAAGTCAGGCAAAAAAGCCAGGAGACCTACATGGATGAGAAAGGAGCTCCTGGAGAAATTCAGAAGCAAAAAGGAGGCCTACAGAGGGTGGAAGCAAGGACAGGTATCCTGGGAGGAATACAGAGAAATTGTCCATGCAGCCAGGGATCAGGTTAGGAAAGCTAAAGCCCTGACAAAATTATATCTGGCCAGGAACATCAAGGGCAACAAGAAAAACTTCTATGTCAGTGATAAAAGGAAAACTAGGGAAAATGTGGGCTGTTTAACATCTTTGTCAGTGACATGGACAGTGGGACTGAGTGCATTTTCAGCAAGTTTGCAGATGACACCAAGCTGTGTGGTGCAGTTGATATGCTGGAGGGAAGGGATGCCATCTAGAGGGACATGGACAGGCTTGAGAGGTGGGCCCATGTGAATATCATGAAGTGCAATAAAGCCAAGTGCATGGTCCTGCACCTGGGTCCAGGTGATCCCAGCGCAAATACAGGCCAGACAGGGAATGGTTTGAGAGCAGCTCTGATGAGAAGGACTTGGGGGTATTGGTTGATGAGAAGCTCAACATGAGCCAGCAATGTGCGCTTACAGACCAGAAGACCAACTGCATTCTGGGCTCTATCAAAAGAAACGTGGCCAGAAGGTCGAGGGAGGTGATTCTGCCCTTCTCCTCTGATCTGGTGAGACCCTTGTGTTACTGAACACAGTATTCAAGGTGTGGCCTCACCAGTGCCAAGGGGGGACGATCACTTCCGTAGTCCTGCTGGCCACCCTGTCTCTGATACAAGCCAGGATGCTATTGGCCTTCTTGGTGACCTGAGCACACTGTGAGCTCATATTCAGCTGGCCATCGACCAAAGCCTCCAGGTCCTTTTTTGCCAGGCAGCTTTCCAGCCTCTCTTTCCCAAGCCTGTAATATTGCATGGGGTTATTGTGATCCAAGTGCAGGACCCGGCACTTGGCCTTGTTGAACATCATACAGTTGGCCTTAACCCATTGATCCAGCCTGCCTGATCCTTCTGTAGAGCCTTCCTACCCTCAAGCAGATCAACACTCCTGTCCGACATGGTGTCATCTGCAAACTTAGTGAAACATGGCAAGTTTTTCCATGGAATGTCCTGTACTTGTAATAGTTTTCATCACATTCAAATTCCTCTCAAAAAGTTATTATAGTATGAAAGTTGTATACAGCACAGATATTTTATCTCTATGGAGGCCCATGTCAACGGAGACATCAACTGTATCTGCTATCAATTGAACAATCGTGAAAGCCAATTCTAAGAAACAATGGATTTAGAGCAGGAAGAGAGTGCATGGACTTCTGCCTAAAAAAAATAAAAAGTTTTGCTAACTCTTATCCCCCTCTTCAAGTTTACAGAAAACACTTTAGACAAGCTACTAAGAAGTAAGACAATTCTCCATTAATTTCTTGCCGATTGAATTAACTAAAGTTCATGTAACAATTGCTACTGAAAACAAGAAAATAAGTTATGTTAAAAAGAATACACAGTCCTAATTCCTGTGAAAGTGAAAGAACATTAAAAGATCTCCTGCTTGGCACTTACAGGTATTTGTCAAGACCACCAAAGTAATTTTGAGACACTTTTTTCTACTATTTCAGCTAAATTCCAATCTGAGAGATTATATAGATTAGGTTTCAGGAGGACTTGCAGAGCATTCCTTAAAATAGTAGAAAAATCAGGAAATTGAAACTTTCACAGGCCTTGTTACTTCCTCATTGCTGGTACCAAAATTAATTTACTGTCAAAAAAAAAAAAAAAAAAAAAAAAAAAAAAACAAACCAAAAAAACCTTGTTTGTAATCAATAAATACTAAATTTCTTAGAGGAAAGCCTGTTTTTGAAAAAAAACAAACAAACAACAACCCTGCACATCAAGAATGTAGAACTGAGTGGTGCTTAGAGGTACCTGAACTTAAGCTCATAATTTAAAGTTTATGTCTTTTGATGTTATAGTGCAGCATTAGGTAAGCCTTTATATTATTTAAGCAATTGCTACTGAATATTGTTTTCTTTACAAACCCATTTCCATAAGCGGTTTATCTAAATAATAATCATCTAGAAGATTAGGAAAAAACCTAATTCCTTTACTACACTCTTTAATTGCTCCAAAATCTTTGCATGTTAGCAGGAAAGCTGAAAATATTCTGTTTCTACTTGACACTGTGTCGTGCAACTCAGCATATGAAATACTGAAGTCATTTCAGACCCGTACTGTTGGTATCATTGTTCTGCTATTAGGCGTACTTTCTGAGGTTACAGTGACGCTACTATTTTTAATTCTGATCTCATTGATGACAAATATTATTAGATCTAGGTGTCATTATAGTTAAAAATGCCAAATAAGTATCTTGAATTCTATGATTCTGTTAACTCAGGAATACAATGATCACTTAGTGATCCACCACTGTCTGAAGAAACAGTGAAAATATGACAGAAAGTGCTTTCTAAAAATAATCACATACAGAGATCGCATAGCATACCTGGTTGAATGCAAGTCCACTCAGCGCAATGCATTTGAAGAGTGAGGCACTTGAAAAAAATCTTTTGAAAACCATTCTTTGTGTTCAGTCTCTACACAAGGAAATGAAATCACAGCCTGGATTTTGACTTCAGTGTTGTGCTCATGAGCTGCCATGCAACAGCTACACACACCTCTGCTGTAGAGAGTAGGTAGATGCATAGGAAAAAAAAAAAAAACCTAAATAAAGCCAACAGCATCCTGGGCTGCATCAAAAGAAGCATGGCCAGCAGGTTGAGGGAGGTGATTCTGCCCCTCTGCTCTGTTGAGACCCCACCTGGAGTACTGCATCCAACTCTGGAGCTCTCAACACAGACAGGAAATGGACCTGTTGGAGCGAGTCCAGAGGAGGGCCACAAAAATGATCAGAGGGCTGGAGCACCTCTTCTATGAAGACAGGCTGAGAGAGCTGGGTTTGTTCAGCCTGGAGATGAGAAGCCTCTGGGAACACCTTAATAGCAGCCTTCCAGTATCTAAAGGGGGCCTACAGGAGAGATGAGGAAGGACTCATTATCAGGGAGTGTAGTAGTGATAGGACAAGGGGTAATGGCTTCAAACTGGAAAAGGGTAGATATACATTAAATATTAGGAAGAAATTCTTTACTGTGAGGGTGGTGAGACACTGGAACAGGTTGCCCAAAGAAGTTGTGGATGCCACCTTGCTGGAAGTGTTCAAACCCAGGTTGGATGGGGCTTTGAGCAACCTGGTCTAGTGAGAGGTGGCAGGGGATTGGAACTAGGTGACCTTTAAAGGTTCCTTCCAACTTCAACCATTCTATGATTCTATGTAATAACATGGCCTTAAACTTTTGGTGTTAACATTAACAAGAACTATTGGATAAACTGGTACTTTTAATTTAAACAGGTAGTATATGTGGAGAACAGGGAAGATACTCTCATTCTGAAAACACTGAAAGTTAAACAATAAGCTTAAACAATAACCTCCCAAACCTTGCAAAGAAAGGTTGATTGTTCTGAAACCTAATACATTATTCTTTGCAGGATAGGTTTATTTTCTCCCTACTTTTGATAGAGCATGAATGCTTCTACATGTCAGTATACAGAGTTTCCTCCCTTCACTTCCCATGGAGCAAGACAGCAGTGCAGTTGAAATATAAAATGAACTGGAAAAAGCAGGTAAGATACAGTGGAGTACAACTGAATAGGTACAATGATTAAGTGGTTTATATATGTTAAATATTGAAAGAATATTTTTTGATAAATGACAGTCAAATCTTTCCCCTGGATGGAGGCTGAGGAAGAGACAGATCTTAGCATTTTTATCTTCATAGTGCTCAGTAAAGAACTTACATTCCACATAAATGTAAAATTTAATACAGTAGGCAATCTCCCTTCAGTTATGCGGTTTCTTTTGAAGCCTCTATAGCAACTTTCTAAGCAGCTGCAGTGCTACAACACAAGGAAAGGAAAACTAGTAATCTTATTGAGACTGATGTCTCTCAGACCACTGAATTCCTTGGTCTCATCAGTACAACTTACATCAAACAGACAGTAGATTTTCTTTTAGAGGATAAGAATGTGGTTTAAGCAGTTCTTTGTTAAGAAGTTTGTGAGATTAGCTGCCTGATAGCCAGGAACCTCTCTGTTGATTAGCAACAGTTGGGGGAAAATATTTCAGGATTTACTCTACTACAAGAAAAAAAAGCTTTACTGAAAACACGTCTGGACTGAAAATGTGTCATGTCTGTCTTTTTGCTACATTCCTCATTTTATTGAATAACTTAAAACATAATCTTCCGAAATTTTATGTCACTTGAGCTGAGATTTCTGGATCTTAACAGCATTTATTCTTCCAAGAAGGTTTCAGAATGTGCAGTTACCTTACTATCTATATGGCAGGCCTATCTGAAAAAATAAAGCAATCTTTCCTTTCTCTTTGCTCATTCACTTTAGCTAGCAGCCAGTGCACACTAAAAATTGAGCTGGTGATTCTGTAGGGGGTCCTTCCATCTTCATGTCATTATGAAGGTAGTAACACTATTTCACATATTCCATACTCTAGCATTACTGGAGGTACAGAATTATTTTTTTTAGGCTTGACACAGAGCAGATGTTCTGCCCTTTTAAATCTTCCTCTCACTCGCTTCCCAGGTTAGTCTCTTTTCCGGACAATGCATTTATCACATAAAGTCCCAAATCATCCCTGGAGCATAGTCCCTGCTCAGCTGCTTATAGAACAATAGATGAGAACAAAATTGCTTATACAGTTGTACAGGACAAAGATCTATATTAAAGCTTCAAGTTTGACACACACTAAGTACTTCAAGCCCCAATATAAATAATAAGGAATTATAAGTCTTGTCACCGTATGTCTTTGCATGTAAAGATGTCTTGCATAAAGTTTAGACTGATGATAATAATCAATACAGAAGACAAGACAGTAGTTTGCAGCGGTTCAAATCAAAGTTGGAGGAGTTTTGAAAGTGTTGCAGTCTTAAAAAACAGGGAAAACACCAATGAGGAAAAAGTGCGTTGAACAGGATTCCACGCTAAATCAAGAAGAGGGGTATAGTTTTCAGATCAGTAGGTAGAGAATATGTGAGGAATGAATTAAAGTGTAACATACAAGTCCTACTGTTTACCCATTAAACCCCCAAACATTCTACAGCTACTTGAGTACTTTCTCTAAAGTGTAAAGATGAAAAAAACACCAAACAAACAAACAAACAAACAAAAAAAAAAAACAACAAAAAGAAGCACCTCAAATGCCCATACCACCCACAAAAACACCCAAACACTTTGATATGGAAGTTCTGTAAATATCCTACTGGATATATTTCCAGACATCCTTCAGCAGACCAGACCATTTTTTTTACCTGACCTTAAAAATGTTTAACATAGCTGGCCTCTTTTACTATATCCTATTTCTCTTATGATGGACTTTATGTCAGTGTAAATGCCACTTGCAGGAACAGTTTCAGTAAATAGTACACTGGATCTTGTTGTGTTTGTTTGAGGAGGCTCCAGATATCCTATTCAGGCAAATCCTTGGCAAGAAAGGTCGCCCATCCCATCATCCCCATCAAATCCCCAAGTTATGCCCAAGTAAACAAACTATAGGATGTCCTTCAGAAATAAATAGCAGTGTAGCATTTCTGTCCACCTGTAGAAATTACGAATCTCTTAACAGTGATGATGGTGTTGGTAGCACATACCCTTTTTCAGTGTTGGGTCCCATTTAAAGGTTATGTAGGTTTTCCAGCAAAGCCTCTTCATCCATCAAAACAACGCCACCATGAACATGATTTTTTTCTGTTTTACTGAGATGTCTGCAAGAGCAATAATCTATCACAGTGTCCCAGAAAACCAACATGGTCTATTGGAAAGTGCACTGGACTGAGCACCAGGGACTAAGACTTTACTTCTTCATGTGCATTGTGTTTTTGATATCTGAGCGAAAATTCAGTCCATCCTCCTTCAGCTTCATTACTTTTACAAAAGGAAGAGATGATAGTTTTTAAAAAGTTTTGAGGTTAACAGCTGAAAAATGCGATATATTAACTAGCCAGGGCCAGCAACCTGTTCTTCTAGTCTCCAAAGCAGCCAAGTATTCCTGAATCTTAGTATTTTCCTCCTTAAACCATACAAGCTTTTGCAGACGTGGTACACCCTAGTCATAGACTCACAGGTTTAATATCTAGAATTTTTGCCCTCTCAAAGCAGGAGAGGAAAATAATTTATTTGATGACTGCTTGTTTTGCTGAGCCCTTAAGCAAGTTGATCAGGAAATAAGTGAACACAGCATTTCCCCCATCACAGTCAGTAGTACCTTAAGATCTGTATTTGCCTAATTTTTATTGTGACATGGTGGTGGGTGGCTAGTTATGGAGTTTTTCTGATTGTTTTTTATGTCTCTCTAGTTTACCGTTATCTAACAACCTTTGTTTAGAAAAACAAATTAGAAGATTCATACCTACTTTTTGCCAGGACCACTGACAAACCTTGCTATGTGCACAGTAATAATATCTCCTGTCACACATCTTCTGGTTTGTACACAGGCAGCAGATTACATTTCCAAGCAGTGCTAAAGACAATTTAGCAATATACAATCCCCTAACAATGACGTATTTAATTTCAGGGAGAAGTGTTTAGAGTCAGTTTTCTGAACTATAGCAAGCATGTAAAGCCATTCTGTTTTACTAAAGCATCACCTTGTCTTCTTAAGATGAATTCAGTAAAGTTGCCACTCAGAGAGTAAGAACTCCACTGATTAAATGAACAAAGTCTAAAAGTTAGAAACAGGTTCTCTGAAGGCTTATATGGGCAACAGTAACTGGTTTGTGCCAGAACTACTGCATGTAATTTATATAGATCACAGTTTATCCTTCCACTTACCCAAAATGTTGGGGCAGAAGTTGCTCCAGAACAGAGCTTCTGACCTTGACTATTGCTGAAGAAACATAAAGCTAATTTTTTCCTTATGATGTATTTCCTTACTTTAAGATCTTTAGGTGTGGGATTCTATATAAATGCAAGGGATCTTATAAGCTGAAATATTTGCTTCCTAGCAAAACAAAATCATTACATGAAGTAATGAGTAGAGCTGGAACAGGATGACATGACTCAAAATCCTTAAGGGCAAGATTTGCCTGTATTCAGCAAGAAGGTTGCAGAAATTAAAGTAATACCAGAATACAGTTTCATTCCCATAACATTCTTTGTCATAACATAACATTCAAGCCTTGAGTGCTGAATCACAGAAGTATTATAACAACCTATTTCTGTGTAAGTCGTGCCTTCTACCTGTTGTCAGTCAGAACCTGTTCTCTCCACTCAGAATTTCTCTCTCTCATTTAATCCTGACAGAAGAAAAACAACTTCACACAATCACACATACAAATACACATATGATATATAAATGCTCTAATTAATGTATCATTACTAATTCTTCCACTAGTACATTAGGTGACAACTAAAGGTAAAGGGTGCTTACTAGGTTTCACTATTTTATTGCTATTTACATGACAGTAGCAGGAAGCAAATGCTCTGCAGGTGATGATTTAACAACAGGAGAAACTTGTAGTTGCCACATAACCCAAAAGATGGTCTAGAAAAACCAGCAACATAATGACCTCAGGAATACTTAACCACCCATCCACTTTGAAGCAGAAATAAATATATCTAGCTAATCCACCTTTCCCGTGTAGTGCTACAGAGTTTAGTGGCTTTTCCTGTGTTTCACACACTACTTAGATTCTAAAAAGTCATCTTATCTAGTGACATTAAAAGCTACATAGCTAAGACAGTTTTGAACCTGCCCTAGCCATCTGCAGGTCTGTACCATTTTGCTTTAAGGGAAAGTATCACTTTGCTTTAAGTAAAGTTGAGAGAATGGACTTGTATCATCTACAAACACACATTACAATACATTTTCCTGCAGAAACTGCTATTACGTGGGCATGGTTGTAGATAATATCAACACACATGTAGACCAACACAATTCCTGATCACTATTTAGTGCTAAATGACCATATTTAATTGTATTTGATTACCTGGAAAAATAGTATCCAATTTCTTCATTGCCAGGGCAAACACTTTACAATTAGACCTTCACTGAAGTTTGTTATATCGGGAATGAAAGAGGTTTTATTTAGGTCAAGACTTTGAGAATTTATCTAACCCTAATTCAAGTTTCCTAGGAGTACAACATGGATGGCAAATTTCATCAAAAGCAAGTCCCATTGTCCTTACCTCTAGCATTTGAAAACAAATGAACAAGCAAAACCCCACTGAAAACACTTGCCTTCTCACCACGTTCTGGTAGAGGAGTCGAGTCCCACCTTGAAGAAGGAAGGAAAGAAAGACAAATG
Organism: Limosa lapponica baueri; assembly: GCA_002844005.1. NCBI lineage: Eukaryota > Metazoa > Chordata > Aves > Charadriiformes > Scolopacidae > Limosa > Limosa lapponica. Next base: position 534,481 of record KZ505886.1, read on the forward strand.
ACACAAGGGGAAAGCCATCGCTTCAATTTGTGTTGCAAGAGTTTATGTACCTGTGACATCTATTATTCCTTCTTAGTCCTATGTGGAAAAAAACAATTAATGGTCTTCTAATATTTTAAAATTCATAGATTTAGATGAGCTTTCTTTCTTGTTTTGAAGTAAATTTAAACCAATTTACTTCAAAGTTTCTCAAAGTATCGCTGGCACTGAAGACAATACCACCATCTTCTCTTCTGCTGTGCTAGCATAGCCATAGGGAATATTGTTAATATTGCAACTCTTCAGTAGATATATTAGTTTAGACAGTCTCCCACACAGAATTTTTATCCCAATAATAATAAACTGCCAAGTTCATAACTTTGTGAACTTGGAGCTCTTTTCAGAGAACTGAGTGCATTTTACATGTTCCCCTATATTAAAACTACACTGGTTACAAGACATATCAATCTTTCTGAGCCATAAAGATCCAAATTTTATTCATTACTGTAATTTGTGGTTTAACATGTAAAAATTCTCATTCTCCTCTTATACTCCTCAATATGGACATGCACCAAGTAATATGCTAGTTTAGGTTTTATTTGTACTGTAGAGGTATTTAGAAACCTCAGTAAAGGTTTGCTTTGAGATTATAGTTAATTCTGATCATCCCGAGTAAATTGCAATAACTTATTTTAAAGATTTGGGAAGAAACACACAAAACAGTCAGAGTTTAGCATCCAGGCTAATTGTCCAGCATTTCATGAATAGAAGAATAACTCCAGATTAAACAACAAAGTGTTTTTATAGTCAAATAATAGTAGAATGAAAGCAAAACCAATTATATTGAAGTTGTTAATCTTAAAGTAGTATAAATTTATTGGAGAGTATTAAGTCAGTTAAGCAGTTTCCAAAGTTTGTTTTAACTGAATGTGTTAGTCCCCTGGCTGCTGGCAATCAGTGAACTCTTTGGATATCAGTATACTTTTGTATCCATATGAATCTAGTTAAGAAAGCTTTAACTGACTCTCACTTTAAAGTTATCATTTGCTTTCTGAAATAGAAACTGTATTTTTTATGAACATTAATTATTATGTCTGAGGTTCAGTTTCTTCTATTAAGAGAAAGGTTCAAAAGACACATGTTCTAGCCAATACTGGGAAGAGTACAATATTATATCATTTCCTAAAGGAGAAGAAATACACCTACTCTTTTACCTTGATAGTACTGCTAAGACAGCTCCTGATTTTATTTAAAGTTTATACCTGAGGGGGTAATAGCACAACCCCTCATGGCCATTTTCTCTTTAGCTGGATGGGATGGATTGGTTTTTATTATTATTATTTTTGTGAGTGAAAGCTCCTTTGTGAAAAAGCTATTTGAAAAAACTTCAGTTAAACTCAGCTTTATAATCGAAGAAATAGATTATATTTCCAAATATGTCTAGTAATCAAAAACCAGTTCAAAAAGTGACTCACTATTTTGTCTGGATTTTAAATGAGGAACATTATAGAAAAGGAAAATGCTTCTTGATATTCTTTAATTACTGTTTTGTTTCTCTCCCATATTCCCCTGCCTTCCTTTCCCAAAAACAGGGATGTCAATCCTTTAGAAGTATGCCTATTTTTCATTGTATAGAATGAGTTAAAGCATATTCCAGAAACAGCTACAGTAGCCATCATGGATAATTCACATAGTATACATTTTAAACTCAGATGTTATTCCCCAGAGTGACTCTGAGACACTGACCACATAAACTTGAGCATGAACTTTGGAAATGACAAGTATATAAGGCTTCTCTCTTCACCTTCAGACATTTCTTCAGTATGCGTTTGCTGTAAATGTCAGAAAATACCATGGTTTATATACACAGCAAAAAAGGCCTTCTCCCACAAAACACTCAAAGCATTCACTAATATTAGAATTAATAGGGGACAAAACACCCAAAAACCCCACAACATATACAGATTAGTTATTTCCTCACACCTAGTTAAATCCTATCTTGACAATTTTAATTCAAGAATTAGATTTGAAGTTACATTTATTGACATTTAATTTGTTGAGATATTCTGCAATATTTACCTGGGAAATTAGTAAGATTCCACCATTTCAGCTGTCACTGTATATTAAAAGAAGAGAGAAATAACTCATTGATCCAGTACCATAATTTTGTATTTTGTTCAGAGAAGTTTTTAAGGTGGCCTTGACTATTTCTCAAAGATTACTAGAGGCTAACTTGTGGCTGGGCTTCCTGGAGGATGCATGGGAGACATCAATAAATTTCTCTCATCTCATGTCTTGTTTACATAAATAAAATAACCATATTAGGAAAAAAAAAACATTTTAGAGATTTGTTAGGCTTCTTTTCTCTATAATTCATGTGTCCAAGTGTTTTTTTTCCTAAGCTACTAACACTTTTGGCTACCTGTCTATCTTGCTAGATAAGGGGGGAAAAGTATAAACATATTCCTTCCTACTGCAAAGTGTTTTAGATATTTGTAATACGTTTTTTGTACTCAAGCAGCAGATTAGTGTACTATCAAGCAATATTTCAAAGTTGTCCCTAGCCACTAGTCTCCTCAAATTTCCCAGATAAGAGTGACACATTGTAAACTGCTGTTTTAATACTTGAGGCTATTACAAGAGTCCCACATACATTCAGAAGTCATAATACGCTGTATGGATGGTTTGTTTTCTTGCCATGAAACACAGGAGTGAAATTATTCATAGGAATTTCTTGAATTTAAAATTCCTGTTACTAACAAACCCACATGAACTGCCAAAGGTTCTGAGACCTTTTGAAAGCAATATAGAGGAAATTGCTTTAAATACCTTCATGGAGGAAAACAAAAATTGCATGGGAAAGCAGAAAACCAAAAACCCTCACAAAAACTAATAAAAAAATCCCACCAAATGTACCAATGCCTGAAGAGTTTAACATAGTATTAAATACGCTACAGCACACTATATCATAAGGTCATAATTTCTCAGACCCAGAATAGCTTTATGTTTATTTTCCATTTCTGTAGGATTAGTTTCTCTATATTAATGAAAGACTTCTTGTGGTTTTTAGATACATGTCAAAGAATCTCCAGTTGCTAGTTTAATGCATTTGGAGACAAGAGGCTCAAATGTGTTGAACAAAGCATCAGTAAAGAGTTAATCATAGAAGATGAGGCATCAGAAACTGGAAAGATGTTGTGGGATCTCTTAATTTTAGACTATTAATTTAAATCCAACCAATTTCTACATGCATGGAAATTAGGAAGCTTCAATTAGAATTCTACATTTGTAAAATTAGAAGTCTTTCTGTATTCTTGTACAAATCACAGTATTTCAATAGCATTTTTCACGTTTTATTGAAGTCTCAGGGAACCTAAGCATTTTAAGAACAAGTAAACATATCTGGTCCCCTTTCTTCTTAAAAGAACCCAACCAGCTCCTTAAGGGGACTCATATGGGCTTGCATACTCCAGTTTCCTACAAAGCAAACATTTGCTGTAATACCGTAGAACAAAATAACATAGAAACAAGGTAGTAAAGAATTTAATGAATGTCGTGATTTGGGATGGACTGGCCATTGAAATGAATGACAGATGCTCTGCTTTACTCCCCTTCATGACAGCTAAAGTCCTTTGTAATATTTTGCAACTGCTCCACCAGAGTAGACACTGCATCATATAATCCTCTTCATAACCTTAATCAACTGCTATCTTAAATATCGTCGGGATTTTCCTGCACAATACACATTCACACAACGTACTCCCAGTAACAGGGCCTTTAAAAACCTTAGAAACAATCTCTTTTCTAAGTTCATCAATGACTAGGTTATACTAATTTGTCTTCATAAAGTTTTGCATTGATCGTTAATAATATTTTTCCCCCTCCTTAGTTACTTCAATTTTCTGAGGATTCCTTTTATACAGAAGACTTACTGCTCCTTTTCAGCACTGGCTAAAGACCATGCCACACTTTGGAGGGGCTTATCTCATAAGAAAAACTATCTCCCAATTACTATTCACAGTCATCATTGCACTTATTACAGCTCAGATGGCCATGCCCCAGACAAGAAGGTTTCATGACTTTTATATAGTGTTGACGAAACCACCTCTATTTCATCTGATACTTGAATTTCTTTTGCCCTTCCTGTGGCTGTGTCACATACTTCTTTTGGGTTCAGCTATCACACTCAGGTCTGTCTTTTTTAATTTCAGGGTACAAGCTCCAAATAAACAGCAGACATTCAATAATTAGTTTTTAAGTTCATGTCCTTGCCTTTCATACTATTAAGTACTACTGAACTTCTGCTACAGTCCTGTAGTTCACCTGAGACACATTATACACTAACAAATGCCATAACCACACACCTGCTTTGTTGTGCAAAGAAAATAATGTAAAATAAATCCCAGGAGGAATCCTTTAAATTCTGTCAGCAACTTCACAGCTACATAATTCTTCCTTCATGACAAGTTTTGGTGACCTCAGAGTGAATCCACTTCACTCAGTGGATTCACTCAGAAACTATCAGTTTTTCTATTATTTTTTTCCATCCTTTATGACATTGCATGAAGTGTTATTCACATCAGTTGATTAACACTTGCTTTACTTTCCACCCTTCCTCTCACCCCTGATTATGTTGGCATGACCTACAGCCAATAAACCTATATTAAAGTTGGAACGTATTTTCCATTTACCTTCAAAACTTCACCAAATTTAAGGTCATTGCATCCCCTGTAACAATAACAATAACATCCCATTATAACAATAAAGATTATGTGCTAAGTTTCATCGCAAAGTGAAAAAAAAACATTCACCAGGTAATTTTAGACATTCTGGAAAACCATAGTGTGGATTTTATTTCTAAAGCTTTAGAAAAGCACCTGGTATTTTGAGTGTTTAATCTCAATTCTGGAACATTTTACCTGGAAATGTTGCCACCTCAGGCTCATAAATAGACCGTCTCCTGAGATTTTCTCCACTGCTCTTTTGAAAACATTCTGAATTCAGGTATTAGTCTCTCAAGATTTTAAAAAGTAAGCACCTGGCTAAAACTAGAGTGTATCAAACAGCTGTCATGCATGAAGTGTATCACTCATTTGTCATTTAAAATGAACAGAACCAAAATGAACAGAAATTACTTACAAAGACAGATGGTTATTTACACAGCTAAAGAGGTTTGCAGTGTTAACTACTGCCTACCTGCAAAGAATTCTGTTTTTCATACTATTTTTGCATTATGGCAACCGTGGTATGCCAATTTCTTTGATGTTTTTAGTAACATCCCAAGATCTGGCTTGCTGCAGTGCTTATGAGGTGAGGAAACTAAGAACTTATAACGTCTGGTTCTGTTTCCCACTGACAACGAACTCCTGCAGTTGTGCATGAAATAGATACAGCTGATGAAGCTATTTCTAAACCGCTGTTTTCCACAAGGATAAAAAAAAAAACATATCCCCCACTATTCAACTGTGGCATCTCCTCTGAGACTCTGGAAAGGTTAAACAATTTCTGTATTTCATGTACAATAGTTAAGTGAAACACACGAGTAATGAAATAGTGCAGAGGCAACTTGATATTATGGGGGTTATTAGACACTTCTGCACATGTGAAAACTGGGGAGATAGGAGAATTGAAGTTTCAGGGCTTTAATGCTTTATTAGTGAGTGAGTTTTTTCCCCCCACAGAAAGCAATTTGCAAAATAGCTTCAGCAGAATACTTCAAGCTAAGAAGTTTTATGTTTAGATACTAAGAAGAATATAAGGTGGCAGATGACCTGTAAATGCTTGTTACTGATAAGTTTAGTAGCATGCTGTTAGTACATTATTTTCTAAGTCTCAGTCAAGCCTTTAAATTAAGAACAGGCAAACCAAATGAACTATATGTTAAAGTAATATCTCCATTGATACTATCAGAGGGATTTTTTTCTGATTATACATACTTGATGAAACAAGTGCACACAACCATTTTAGGGTATGTGAATGAGCCAGATTTGAAAAAGTTAGAGAGTATATGTCATTCAGAAAAAAAGTCATAGTCAGGTAAGACTAATCAGATGTAAACCTGAAAACATCCATCAGATATAATTTTTGCAGTCACTACTTCTTGGTTATTGCTCAGTCCAGAAATGAAAGTGCCAGGCAAGGCGGAAGCGTAATACTTCCATGGTACCATTCACTGAGTACAAGTTGTTCAGTATTTGTTTAGTGTTCTCTCTTCACAATATTTCTAATTCTTGTTAATGAGCTCTAGATGGCTCATTACAAGTATCATCAAGGTACCAGGACAGCAGGTGCTGTCTCAAAAGGAAGTTAAGCTTCAATTAATTGTTAGACGATTCTCCATCCATGAGGTTGTGACACCTACCTTTTTTGAGGAGTGACCAGAAAAGAGGAACCACCAATGTGATACTATTGTACCATATGCTGGAAGATACTTTGTAAGAGATGAAAGGATGAACATGAAAGGATGTGCATTTAATTGCACACTTCCTTCTGCATAAATCAATCAACTCTAGCATGGTGAGACTCTGTCTTACGCTCTGGGTAATGTCAGCAAAACATGCCCAGAAAAATCAGCAAACTAGATTTTAGGTGAATTCAACTTTTTCCTGGTGAGAAACTGAACTGTGTCTCCCACAGAAAAACAGCATTCACTCCTTTGGTTGCTCTGTTGTTGAGAAAGTTTGCCATCTTTTCCATCTTTTCCATCTTTTTTTTTAAGGATTTAATTAAGGAAATGTGAGTAAGAAAACATCCTTGATGTCATTTATCTTCTGACAGTAAAAAAGGTTCAGACAGGCATTGTCTGAGAAAGACTTTTGGCATTCCAAATTTGTCAGCCTTAGCAAAGGTGAGTTAGATCCCTTAACAGACTGTTAATCCTGCAACTTTCTAACCACTCTTAGGTTTATGCTGTTTTAAGACACTTGTGAACACTACTGAAGGGTTCTACCTGATGTCTGCTTAATTTTAAAACCCTCAAAGAGCTAAAGGTCTACTGTATTAAGGAAACAAGGAGACAGAAGACACCCCTTCATTTTTTGGACCTTAGAAGCACAGTTCTGTGGCTTTGTAAAGACTTTCAGAGTCCTGCTCAGCACTATCTGTTCGGAAAATGTTTTACAGGACACCAGAGTCCACATAGTTGGAAAGATGAGCTTGTCGCTATTCTTCCCCCTATTCATGCAGCTATGGTAATTAAAGTATGATTAAAGAAAAGGAGAGTCATCTTCTCCATTCCTCACCCCTCACCTCAAATGTTGAACACAAAGTCAAGGACTAGTTATTACTGGAAACATGCTCTGCTAACCATAATAAAAACCTTGATGTTCTAGTTTTCCATTGACTTTACCGAAATTTTTTTTTCCAGAGGAGAAAATAATTTTTAAAAAATCAGAAATTTGTATTTGTTCACTTATTTATAATGACAGAATCACAGAATCACAGAATTGCCTAGGTTGGAAGGGACCTTTAAGATCATCTAGTCCAACCATCAACCTAACTCTGACAAAAAAAAAAAAAAAAAATCCTAAACCAAATTCCCGAGCACCATGTCAAATCATCTTTTGAATATCTCCAGGGATGGTGCCTCAACCACTTCCCTGGGCAGCCAATTCCAATGCTTGATAACCCTTTCAGTGAAGACATTTTTCCTAATATCCAACCTGAACCTCCCCTCGCGCAACTTGAGGCCATTTCCTCTTGTCCTATCGCCTGTGACTTGAGAGAAGAGATCAACCCCCACCTCTCTACATCCTCGCTTCAGGTAGTTGTAGAGAGTGATAAGGTCTCCCCTTAGCCTCCTTTTCTCTAGACTGAACAACTGCAGCTCCCTCAGCCTCTCCTCATGAGACTTATTCTCCAGACCCCTCACCAGCTTCGTTGCCCTTCTCTGGACCCGCTCCAGCACCTCAATGTCTTTTTTGTGGTAAGGGGCCCAAAACTGGACACAGTACTCGAGGTGGGGCCTCACCAGTGCCGAGTACAGGGGGACGATCACCTCTCTGGTCCTACTCATCACGCTAAAAGACCCAATTCATAATGGGTATTCTAGACCTGAGTGAATGTCTGTTGATAAGTTACTTTAAGATGTAAATGCAGCATAAAAAGATGTAAGTGATGTTTCCTGACACACCAATATATGTTGTCTTTTCAATTACATACAGCTTGAGAGCCATGCAGCTCAGCCATCGGCCACCTGAGAAAACCATAGTTCATACAAAGTTCATGCGCTCCAAGCCCTCAAAAGCCTCAAACTATAAAAATTAGTAAACCAAAACCAACTCAGATTGGGCATGCCTTACTAAATAACCACATGATATTGTCAACCTACCCCTCTCCTCTTGTTTTCGTTTATGACCCCCTGCTTGTCATGGCTTGATCAGTTTTGATGTGCAAATTTTTTAGGGGAGAAGCAGCATTCCTCAGCTTGCCAGATCTGGTGTCCAGCTTCCTTGGTAAGTGTCCAAACAGAATTAAAAAGAAATAAAAAATAAATATATCGCTAAGCTTATGTTAGTTTATACATGCTAGTTAGCAAATATTCCAGTGAAAGCAGATGGTCTACATCTTTCTTTCTATGTTAAGAAAGTATTTTCATGCTGTGTAAGCATGAAATATATTATTTCTTATGAACACTTACGAAAGTATTTTCACCTTTACCACAAGCTACATATATGTAAAATGTTATTACCTTTCTACCCCAAGAAGTTTACCTCCTGCAGCACATTAGCTAACAGAGGTAGATACATGTTTGTTTTTTTCTAAGAAAAACTGTTGTAATCATTAACACAAGCAAGCTAGTTCATAATAAAAGTGAGTAATATCTCCATACTACATGTATTTTAAGAATTTTAATATTTAGGAAAAACTGAAATTAGAACAGGACAGATATCAAAATCTTATTTTGCCAAGAATTTTGATACTTAAAAATTCCGAATTCCAAATAAACCTTAATGTTTATCATGTGGCATATCCTGGTTCACAGAAAGACTACTTGACAAAGGCCCCAAGATCCCAAATGAGTCTGGCTGACTGTCTGCAAGGGAGAAAGGTGGCCAAATTGTCAGGAAACCTGTCTAGAATGTGGCTTACTTAGTGGACCTTCTGGGTCAGTTGTGCCAAGCTGGAAAATTTCAGTGAAAAAGCAAGTTTGCCCAGTTGTTCCCATCTCACTGTTCCCTCTGATAATATCAACCTCAACAACGGACAGTTTCCAGGAAGGAATTTTTCCCCCATATTTAAAGGATTTTCTTTATGTTTCCTGTGAATTGGTAGATTTGCATGTGTGAAATTTTCTACATTCCTGCATAGTGAAGGAAAGATGAAGTTTAAGTTCACATCACCTGTTCTGCTAGAGGGATGACCTCTACTTTCAAAATCAGTGAGACCCATAAATTGCTCATGAATTTGAATTTTGAGCGAAAGGTATGTAGTGCTTAATAGTAGTTTTGTTAGGTTTTCGGAGATATTGTAGATTATTTGAAATGGGAGTCAACATGTAAATGCAGTTTAAATATAACATTACATAAGAATAACAGTGACAGAGCAATAACATTTCATTCTGAAAGCTGGTCTAAGGACAGCAACGACAAATAGAAATCAATTGTTAATTTCTGCCAGATCTCCCCCCACAAACCTTCCCCCAGAAAAAACCATTTTGTTAATACATCAGCAGGACTGTATTTATCTCAATAAATTTAATGAATTGACTTAATCAACCATGACATCGCCCTATATGAAATGCCTATTTCAGACTTCCATCTCCTACTCCAGATAATGTTCAGTCACAATCATTACATCATGGCCATGTAGTATTTAAGAGTCTTAAACAATCATTTACTAAGTTATAAAAATTTACAGATATTTTGAAGTGAATAATGTTCCTCTGCTCAAAAAAGGGAATTATAACTTCTGACAATAAACCGATTTGCCTGATCTTCACATATTTTGTTTTAATCTCTGGTGTCAGTACTTTCCACATCTCTTGACAGACACAATTCTTGTTATATACTATATAGTCTTTTTAAGCCAGTTGCTACTTCAAGGTGAAGTTTTGTTCCAAATGTCAGGTCGGAATACTGCGTAATAGTTCGGGGTTTTTTGCCACTGAGAAATCTAGCAGCTAGCACAAGATGAATCTACCCAGAAAAGGGATTTTGCAAGTGGTGACACACATCACTAACCTATGTGTTCAGTGTTTCATGGAACTGTATGATTGTTTACCATAAAGTGCCTCTGACATCAGAAAGCTTTCAAAAAAAAAAACCAAAACAAAAAAGAAAAAAGAAAAAAACAAAAAAGGAAAAAAGAAAAAAGAAAGAAAAATGTCTTTCAACAGACCTGTTTGGAACAGAGCTGTATATAAATCAGATGTCCTGACCAGCTTCAGTTATTGCAGCCAAAATATTAATCCCAGGCAGTTTCTCTCTCAAATGCAACCATTCCCAAATCACATCCTGTCTCAGCAACAGTCCAGGTTTCTAAGAAAGCATATGTAGAGTAGCTCAGTGTAATAGACTGCTTGATTAACAATAGTGCATGCTTTTCTGACTAGGTAGGTTTGGCAAGTAGTTTCTAACCTTTAGTGGTCACTACCTGGGCTGCTCAGCGACATCACATCCCAGTATCTGATTCCTACTGAACAATCTTGTATTTAGAATGAATAATAAACATTTGTGTATTTTAAAATTCCTTGATTTTTTTAAATAGTTTGATTATTCTAATTTCATATGACAATGTAGCTTATTTCTAGAGATGCATTCAATCATAAATATAACCAGTTTTATTTAGTTAACTAAAGATTTTATTTTCAACAAATCGGATGGATATATCTAAACTGTTATTTCATAGAGCTCTGGGGTGTGTGGGGAGAACACATGCTAAAATCAAAGCAGATTCTTTGCAGGAATAAAGTATATTATTTCATTCTAGAGATTACTTAAAATTAGGGGGTTGGAATTATCAACACATAACTTCAAAACTATGTATGACTATTGCTATAACACACCCCACTTAAGGTCTTAAAAGTTGGAATGAAAACAAAAAACACTGGTTTTATTTAGCTCCTACAAGCTTTTGCCATCACGTGTCTTTTCATGCCATAACTTAATCTCCATTTTTGTTTGCAACCAACAAGTAACTTCCTATGCAAATGAACAGTTGGAAGCATATTAATGTCAGAGGTTGAAAGGAATGAAAGAGGTATTCTGGAAAGAAGTAGTGTTCAAACATGAAACAAAGTAATTGATTCTTTGCATAAAGGTTAATGAACAATAATCTACATTATAGACAGGGCATACACAGAGTAAAGAAAATTCATTTTAAGATTCAGAGAAAATGCATAATTTTTCCCAAAGTTAATCTAGTTAGTTAATAACTGCCTGGATATCCAATCTCATGATATAATTACCTCTAGCTAAATTCATTCCATTGTGATTGCCTTGACAGTCAATTTCATAATTTCTTATTTCAAAATTGAAATGGAACATATTTGACCGAACCAACAGTCATTATCAAAAATTATGCCATTGTTTAAAACATTGAGTGAACCAGAACTTGTGAATTAACAAAAGGCTCTTAAAAATTACAGTTTCAGTATTAGCCGAACACCAAATTAATCATGTGAAAAATAACATTAAAAAATGATTTATATAGTTTCAACTTTCCTGA
>KZ505886.1:547596-563035 GCA_002844005.1 Limosa lapponica baueri
TTGACTGCAACTCTTCGAATGTGATCATCCAGTCAATTCATTATCCACTGAGTGGTCCATCCATCATATCCACGTCTCTCCATTTTAGAGACAAGGATGTCATGTAGGACAGTGTCGAAAGCTTTGTGCAAGTCCAGGTAGATGACGTCAGTTTCTCTTCCCTTATCCAGCAATGATGTAATGCTGCTGTAGGCAGCCACCAGAAAATATCAGAATGATATTAGTTTAGTAGAGAAAGATGTTCTAAACTCAGCTTTCCCTTTTTTTATAAGTTTAAGATTAGAAAGAACTAAGTCCTCAGATACTGAGCTCTTATTTTTAGTTGAGACTTTCCTGAGGTTTGTTGGTAAACAATAAATGCTATTCTTGTTGGAACTCCCTGAATCTCATGGTATGGGGCACAAGAGGGCAAGTATTGTACTTTTACAGTTCCTCAGACATGTAGGACTCATAATAATGAGAAGCACATTTATCCTATCATAGTTATTTGAAGCTCCCCAATTTTCTGTTAAAAATTGTCATGGAAGTAGATAATAGCTAGAAATAAAGCAGAGGTGGCTTTTTATGGGGATCAGACCAGCAAAGTATTGCTCTGGATTTACACATAAACTTTCAATATAAGCACATGACAGATTTGCTTATCCTAAAATTATACTTATACAAGCCTTACATTTAGAGGTTAAAGCCCAGATTAATAAAGACTATTAGATTCCTGATTCCTCTTAGGTTCTTATTCCTTACTGCAACCAGTATGTCTGATGCACACAGAGGTGGGCCCATTCTCCCTGTACTATAAGCTACTTAGTAGAGTAACTGTGTTAGCACAGCAGAGAGCCCAAGTTAATATATTCTGCCTACACAACTTTCAGTTCAGTTCAGAGTTGATTCATATTTTGTTAAATATGGGCAAAGAGAGCCTGCACCATTCTCCAAAATAATGTTGATGTAATCCTGTAGCAAGCACTTAACAATCTCTGAGAAGTGGTTCCCAAATTACAGCGTGTGAACCATTAGCACAGAAGTTACTTCAAAGCAATCAGTGCGTATTTCCTGAGCAATAGAAATCCTTCTGCATAGTGCCTAGCCCAGAGCTAGAAGGAATTGCTGCTGTTGCTGCCAGTATGGGAATCCTTACCTCTGAGAGTGTGGGAGTCTCCCCAGCAGGCATTTTGAGCTGTATGTGGTACCTTTCTTTGAAGAGGCACTGTGTGTTTGAGCGCAGTGATGTTCATTAATGTAACAGAAACTTAAGGTATTGAAATAAACTTTTAAGCCTTTATGCTTTATTCGGTTGGTGACAGATTCTATGATTTGCTGGTCTTTTGAAATGAATGCCTGGGAGAGGACTAATATGATGACACAAAACCAATGTATAATTCTGTATTAAGTTGTGTTAAGTTGCACTGTTGCACTTTACAGCTGATAAATGCTTGATTTGAGATAGAACGGAGTTAATCACAGTAGATGTTTTACGAAAGAAAATAGAAAAGACAGCTCAAAAAAAGCTTTTTTTTCTTCATAATTATTTCAGTAACTATTAGAAGCAAGAAAAGGAGAGCTAAGTGAAAACTAAACTACTTTGCATACCATGAGCCATTATGAATTTCAAAAATATTCTTAATCATGAGTTCCTTTATTTGGCTTAATCATAACTTGAGATTACTTTTTATATAAATTAAACATGCTCCTGCTCTCTTTCCCACATTATCATGGCATTTCAAGTGAAATGTTACTATGAACTGAATACAGAGAAAAAAATTGCAGAGGTAAGCTGTGTCTGAGAAACCAATTTACTGAGAATTAGGCTTACAGAACAAATTGTTGTGGGTGGCTTGGTATACCCATTAACTTCACTTTTAATTTATGTCTTATTAGTTTCTTCATGGAGGAATAAGTGCTTTTTTTTGGACCTTGCATGTAGTTTATTCCCTTTCTGTTACTAACTCTATACCTTAGCAGTTACAAGTTTTGTTTGTGTTACACAAGCTGGTCATGAAACCCAAAATGCTTCATCTATACTTACTGCCCCAGGACTAGGGAAGTGATCATACCCCTGTAAGCACTGGTGAGGCAGCACCTCGGATACTGTGTTCAGTTTTGGGCTGCTCACTACAAGGCAGACATTGAGGTGCTGAAGCGTGTCCAGAGAAGGGCAAGAAAGCCGGTGAAGGGTCTAGAGCACAAGTTTTATGAGGAGCAGCTGAGGGAACTGGGGTTGTTCAGCCGGGAGAAAAGGAGGCTGAGAGGAGACTTTATTGCTCTCTGCAACTACCTTGAAGGAGGTTGTAGCGAGGTGGAGTACTCTGAGAAGCAATAGGACAAGAGGAAACAGCCTCAAGTTGTACCAGGGTAGATTTAGATTGAATATTAGGAAAAGTTTCTTCACCGAAAGGGTTACCAAACATTGGAGAAGGCTGCCCAGGTAAGTGGTTGAGTCGCCATCCCTAGAGGTATTTAAAAGATATGTAGACGTGGTACTTACGGACATGGTTTAGTGGTGGACTTGGCAGTGCTAGGTTAATGGTTGGACTCAATGATCTTATAGGCCTTTTCCAACCTAAATGATTCTATGATTCAAACAGTGTTCTAACAAATCTCTACTCGTTTATTCCACTGAAAGGTCACCTTTGAAATAGGCAAAATGGAAAAAAACAAATGTTATTGGCATATATATAAGTTGATTCAGACATTAGTTTTATACATAGAAAATGCTATATGTATGCGTTTGGTCTCAGATAAGTGCTATAATACCTTACAGTTGCTATGGTAACTAGAAAGCAGCTGAGGTTTATTTTCTCTATATTTAGAAAAAAATCTAAAATATCTAACCCAATTAAATCTTAATACTGCTGAGAAAATTTTACCTAGAAAGTAGCTATCAATTATGTGATAAATGCCTCTAACTCACCATTCTGAGGCATGTCTACACGGGGGCACATCTGAGGAAACCTACAGACCTGACTGACAGCTTATGTAAGCTGTGTAGCCCATGGCCATGACAGGGCACATGAATTCAGGTACAGCTCCAGGCTAATTTGAGCTTTCAGATTACAGCCAGTTTGGCAAGCTTGTCCAAGGCACAGGCTAATTATGCCTATTTCTGCCTGAACCTGCCCATATTAAATCCTTCAACTTTTCATCTAGACTTCTAAACTGTGAAATGGTTGGTCCCCCATGTTGTTGAAGCATTGCAGATGTACCAAATACAGCTTTCATTCAGCACCATTTGCTGCAGAAACTGTCACAGAGCACATAATGGAGGGGTTACAAGTCTCTATCACTCTGTCATCAGAAAACTCTGAAAGTGGTCAAAAACCATGAAAGCTGAGGTGTCACACACAGTTTGACTTCTGATTAATCTTAGCTGATCTGAAGCTTTGTAGAGAAAGGCTGCATGTTAGGTGCCTTTTCCTCCTCACAAATAAAATGTAAAAAGTATTAATAAGAATTCTGATTTTAAATCAAGTATGAAATGAAAATAAGTTTATGTGAGGCTGAAAGGCAGCACCAGTTGAAATGCTGTCCTGTACTCTCTGGAAATCTGGTTGCTTAGTTTTCCAAAGGCGATTGCATTGAATAGATTTTTAGGTGTTTTGGGTATTTCACAATTGTTTTTTCAGTAGCTAGGGTATACCTATACTATACTATGACTGAGCACTGATCGTAGAACATCTCTTAACTGTGCATAAACATTTTTCTAAAACTACACATCATGTAGGAACTCTGTCTTCAGAATTATATCACTGAGCGTTGTCAGTTACTTAATTTGTGGATTCAGTTAAACTCACCTGTACACAAAGACCAAGTTGTACAAAACCAGCTTTCTCCTCTAAATTTTATTGCAGGTCTCCAGCTGAAAGCCTGCATAGCAGATGGCACAGCTATAGCTGCATACTGGTGCCTATCACTAAGGAGTTTTGAAACAAATCTATGTCCTCTAGTTAAAAGATGTTCTTTAAATAATTTTCACTATTACCTCCTGCTTCTTTAAAAATTTCATTATTTTTAATTTAAAGGTTCATTTTCCTGCTTTTGTGATATACTTAAGGCATATTAATACTGAACATTTTTTTCTGTTTGAAATTTTTTTCAAAAATATTGTTTCCTTTTTGAAAGGAAACAATAGAAATTAGGCAGAATGACTGCTTAAATTGTAATTGCAGTTAACGCTGGAACCCCTAAGACTGCCAGTTATCTAGAGATCTAAAATATAATTACCAGTTTTTTCAGTCCACTTTGTTGGCCAAGTACAGTTTTGCACACAGTGCTGTGTTGAAATACATATTCTCTGAAGGATGTGGATATTTTCTTTCTATATTTAAATCCCGTACATTGTCTGTAAATGATAAAAAAGGGTAGAGTGGATATATATGAATTTGCAAATAAACATAGCACACGGTTCTATTCTTTCCTTGGTTTATAGCCTCTCTTCACCCAGAGCATTTTCAGAATCTGTGTCCCCATACTTTCAATACAGATGGATACTGAGTGGATAGTGTGATTATAGAGGGCAAGAAATTGAATTTTGAGGAAGGGGCTGTGACTGGTACTCCTTTACATGAGTCCCGTGTACATTTTAAATGCAATTCAATTCCAGTACATTGTGGTTCTTTTCCTAGAAGAACAATAGATAAAGAAATGTGGGAAGGGAGTTTTCACTGGCTATTTCAGCATCTTCAATCGGTTTGATTTTATGGGTTCCAACAACATTAATATGTGTCAGCTGCTGGCTCTTTTCTGAACAGACATCCTCAGTAAAGTGCATGACAGTGACTCTGTGATGCTAATATTCCCTGGTCAGTGTCCATGCTTATATTCAGTACAAGGGATCAATAAAAATACTATGTGCCAACTGTAATAATCAGGAAAGGCCAATGTATGCATTCTTGAAAAAAATTGTGCAATACTCTAGTATCTTACAAAGTCATTCCAAGCCATTGTGTGGAAATGGCAGTGTCATATATAAGCCATTGTGTGGAAAAAATGGAATCCTATCAAAGCTGACATTTCTTAACTTACTTTATGGAAGGTGAACTTGAAATGATGTCTGTTTTTTACTTCCTCCAGCCTCTACTAGTAGTCTCGGTTTCTCAGGGTTACCTAGGAAACTAAGACTTGTATAGATTTTGTGATTATAAGGAATGAATAGATTTGGAAAGCACAGCTGCTTTCGCTCCATAGCTGCTGAACTTGCCTTTTCTCACTTGTATTTTTTTAAATGGAAACATTTCTCCACCTGCTGGCTCTAAGTAAGATATTGCAGCCTTCCAAGCAGAGAACTTGGACAGACAATGCATATTACATAACGTTATTACTTGTGTAATAAAAGCCTGTTTGGGATTGACAACATTTCTATCTTGACACTCAAAAACTGCTGCATTTTTGGAGTAGGATAGCTTAGTTTAAACTTATTCAGTCTAGGGAACTGGATGTATCCCAACAGATAACATTTCTCCACTTATCTCTATTACAAGTGAGACAATATTGTGAAGGTAACCCATGCTGTTCAATTGTAAACAAATTATTTAGGACCAATTTCTAGACCCTTCCAGTGACTCAGATACCTACCTGTATGGATAGTCAATTGTACAATATGCAGACATATTTATAGCCAGTAGGGTAATATCTGTCCTCTGACAGGTAGGATCATAACAAGTGACACTTTCACTTATATTCTGAAATGTGAAAAGCCTCCAGCAGTAGACCAGAGGTGTGCAAATTTATTGTGGTTCTACCAGCTGGGAGCAGAAGATGACAAAATGAAGGTGGCTCTATACAGCCTTTCTGTGTCTCTGTGCTAGTTTTCTGGGTTTTTTTTTTGTTGTTGTTTTTTTTCACATTGTCCAGCCCAGTGGTATGAGATGTAACACACATTGCCTTGGAGGAGCTGGAACTAGATGATCTTTAAGGTCCCTTCCAGCCTAAACTGTTCTATGATTCTATGAGTTGATATGTAGTCACTACAGCACTCAGTACTCTTCATGTCTTACCAGGCAGTCTTGTATGATGTAGTGCCTTTTGATGAGATTCCTGGGTTCAGGAATAAGAGTGGATGAGACTTGCTATGGAAATGGATGCAGCTGTGTAAATTTTGTTTGGTAACACATTGACCTTGTGGTTTCTTCTGCCTGTCCTTCTGCTGAACAGCTGCTTACAGTATGTGAAAAAAAGTACTTCTGAGAAGTGCCACAGTCCTGTGAAAGTGTCATACACAGTATAGTAGGTTAACACTACAGAATGCCTGTTTGTAAACCCTGCACTGTACAGGTAATGAAAATCATCTCATTTTTCACTTAGTAATTGATTTCTTCATTGATTTAAATGACCTTAAGACTCATTCTATTGAAAATCTTCCCTTTCCTGAATTTCTGGGGACTGATGCTTGTGTGACAGCCAAAATCATACTTTAGCTAAACATGATTGGTTCTGGGGATTTCTGTTCATTGGTTTCCAGTGTATCAGATCTTTGACTTGGCTGACTGCATAGCTGCATGAGCTGAAGAACTGGAGGAGGATGGAAGACATGAAGTACACAGAGAGGAAGATGGAACCATCTCCTCCAGCAGCTCAGGTTTAGACTGGCTTTTGAAAACGCATCCTTCTTAAGGCGGAAATTTGGGGTTCTTAGAGACCATCTAAATGCAGGCATAATTCTTTGAAATCAGCTGTCTGCTATTTATGTAGAAAAAAAAAAAGCCTCTTTACACAAGTAGATTTGCTTCCCTAATTGTCCCCTTCAGGAGAAACATAGTGGCAGGAGGCCCTCCAAATAAGTATGTATGAAAATGGTGCAAGCCTAAAATTTTAAGGTGAATACCAGAGTTCATTTTCTACAGAGATATACAGCTATCTCATTCTCAAATCTGAAGTAAAGAACCATTATTCCTGGCAGTAATTGATCCCAGATGATCTTATTAATGAGGACAGCCTGTGGATTTTACTAAGAATATAGAACTCCTTTCTTCAAGAAATAGGAGAAAAAAAGTAGAGAAAATCTTCTTTTGTTATCTTTCTTGACTCTTTTGAGTTTTAAAGTTGCCTCTGTGCTTTTATTTAATTAGTTTCTGCAAGCCTGAGGTCAAACGAGGTGCAGAGCTGGCACATGAAAAGAAACACTGGAGGTCAATTAACATCATTAAGTCATTATCAAACTCATCTGGAAGAAATGAAAGAAATTTTTTTTTTTTTTTCCTTTAGCAAAGACTTTTGGGGAATAACCATATGCTGAAGGGTACACATTTTCCTGGACTAGCAAAAGCATAGCTGCTCTGGGTAATGAGTGTATTTCATGACAAAAAACATTACGTATTAGTGGAAAGATAAATGGTAAAAAGTCTTTCAAGTATTTTTGTTCTCGGCTTAGGTTTTCTATTTTCACTTGTTCATGCAATGTTAAAATCTAGCTATGTATATATCAATCTATACATAAAGATTATTAGGAGAAAAATCCTTCTTCAGGGAAGGTTTATCCCTCTCTGACATTCTCTGAATGTAACTGTCTTTGTCCAGACACAAGGTTCCAGTGATCTTAAAGCATTTCCTGTTGCCACAGCTTTCTTAAATGTGTGTGCAGATACTAGTAAGCCCACTTAAACAGTATCTCATACCCTTCTGGGTGTCAGATAGTGAAAATGATACCTGTTCCTGCAGTGGTATCTCCAACATATGTCAGATGTCCATGCTCACATTACAATAGATATTTTTGTAGCTTCAAATTTGAAAAATTAGGAGGTTTGTCTGATTTATCTTTAGGGGGCAGACTTTGCTACTTCCAGATTATTCTGTTCATTCCCTGAAAAAATTGTGATGAGTTATTTGAATCTCATCTCCTCTCCTTGTCTATATATGTTTTGGTCAGGTTACCTGCAGTTACTGTAGGTGCACTGCATAAATTTGAGGACAATGCAAATTCATGAACCAAAAAGTATGTTCAGGAAGAGAAGTTAGTTCAGGTAATCTTTTCTAGCTGGGCCCAATTATGGCAGGTGTGTGTGTGAATACAGATCCAGAGGAAAAAGAAGTGTTATCTTTAACATTCTTTTAAAACACCTTATTTGGAGCAACATAAAAAAATTACTTCGGTTTCATTTGCCAGGATGGATCAGGAGAAATAGTAGATTACTATCAGAAACAGTTTAGAGTACCCTTGAAGGAAAATTGGTGTACAATGAGAAAAATGTTATTTCCCTACCAGAAGAATTTTAGTCTCAGATCTGAGCACAAATATATTCTATCTCTGATGAGTTTAACGTTTCTGTTATCATTTCAAGCTATTTTTTCAGAAGGGTTTT
Source organism: Limosa lapponica baueri (assembly GCA_002844005.1). Classification (NCBI taxonomy): domain Eukaryota; kingdom Metazoa; phylum Chordata; class Aves; order Charadriiformes; family Scolopacidae; genus Limosa; species Limosa lapponica. The sequence goes on from KZ505886.1 coordinate 555,888, forward strand.
TCACTTGATGTGTTGGGAGGTCAAATTTGCAATAATCTTTTCTATAACAATTTGAAAAAAATTAATGTATTTCCCTCTTCCCGAGACTTAAAAAAAAACACAAATCAAACAATTATGTGAAGTCAAGACCTATTCAGGAAGAATTAGCACTTTCAATATTTAAGTACTTTGGATTACATACAGTATTATCAGGCTTCTTTAGTGGTGTTATTTCTGATGAGAAATGTTAAAATTCTCAGAGTCTCATATGAAACTGGGGTAGCTTCTGAAATGGTATTCTGCAGTGCTTGGTCAAAAAATAGCTCTGGACTTCTATATCACCAAAGCATAACCCATTCTTAATAAGTCTGATGGACTATCTGAATTGATTGATTGACAGAAACAAGGTACAATTTTTTAACAGGTTATTTTGGGAAGAAGCTGCCTATATACTCATATGGTCTGTTTACTTTCATAGAAAAGACAAAGATATTATCTTCAGCTAATATAAAGTGAGCAGAGGAATACTTAGGCAGCACACATAGTTAATATATATAAGTAAAAGAAGGTTATTTATAATCTATCTAAAATTTAAGGATCTAGAACTTTATATGGCATTATTATATCCATGAAAATAATTTGTCATTGTAAAATTCTTAATGAAATATTTCTGAGTTAACAAGCTAAAAGTCAGGAAATGCTATTCCCTTATACCCGTGCATTGTGTTATTCTGTGTTTTTCCAGGCATTTTTACCCATGCTGTAACTGAAGCTTTTATAGTTCTGTAATTAAAACCATGATATATCATAGAGTCAAAATTTAAAATTTACAGCACTCTTTATACAGAATTGTAAAAAATGTTACAAAATCATTGAAAATAAGATGAGAAGTACCTCTGGAGGTATCAATCTGAAGGCAGAACCAGGTGCTACTTGTGTTTATCTAAGTGGATGTCAAGTGAATACATGACCAATAATTGAAGGAAACTTGCACAGGAAATTAAAGGAAATTTTAGTGTCAAAATACTGTGTTTATTTTATTCCAGAGATTATTTTGATTATTTTGTTATGAACAAATGTTAATGAAACACCTTATACCATATTTTGACCTGAAATATTTTTAACAAATGAACACCAAAAACTGATTAAAATCGTGTAGTTAACCCTTCCTGCAACAACTTCAATTTTGGGGGGGGGGTTTGGGGTTTATTTGTTTACTAGCCTTGAAAAATGAAAAAATTGGCCAGGGAATTGCATTTATAATACTTCAATAAAAAAATCATGAGCAGTTGCAGTTCTTTTTGGTAAATAGTTCATCCTCAATACTTGATGTCCTCCTCTAACACCTCTTCTAGTGCTGAACTAAGTGTCTTTTCCTGTTACAGAAAGCACTTGAAGACAAATGTGGCTCCATCTGTTGCATAATTATTTTGGGGTGCAACTTTGAATAGCGAAAAAAGCTGGTCAAACTGCTTCTTATTTTACACAAGTGGTGAGAAGAGGCCTTAAGAATATTACCTAAACTACTTATAGCATTTTTGATGTGATGAGTAAACTGTTTTGTGCAGGTACCTCAGGCTTGGAGCCCATTTTTTGGCATGTTTGTCACCTGGGACATATTCCAGGAGTCAATCTGCTCTCCTCATCCAGAAAGGCAAGCACTGCACTGTAAAAGTTATACTATAGCCCAAAGTCTGGCCTACAGAGGAAATTAGATGTTCCAGGAAAGCTATTTTCCTTAGGTCAGTGTATAGACATTCTTTCTTTATTGGATTTTGAGGAAAGTTTACTTTTCTGGGGAAAAAAAAAAAAAAAGAAGAAAAAAAAAGGAAAGAAAGATAAAGCTATACACTTTTTACAAGATCTCATCATTAGTCAATGCTAGGTTTCTTCTGAGAATTTTCATAATAGTAGTGGTTAGACCTGTTGCTATGTTGGATTCCAATACTGAATTTATTTTTGTCTATATAAATAGCACTGCAGGAAATGTAATCAATCTGCCCAATTATATTGCATTAAAAATCCAATTTACAAGCTTGTTACAATTGCTGTAGTTTTAGGGTCTAATTGTAAAAGATGACTGATTTCTGACTTTACAGAGATGGCACATGAAAAGATGTGTGACTATTTCCCCAAATCTGTCTTTACTTAGACCATTACATGTCTGGCTATGGAAGATTATTGAAAAAAATTACTTTATTTGAATCATGGTTTAGGTTAGATGATATCACCCTATTCTACACTGGGCTACTAAGACTGGCATGTATGCAATAAATCTTGTATATTCATCTGAGTAGCTAAAGTAAGTTATTAAACTCACTGAGAATGAGTTCTTGGTAGAAAAGCTTGTAGGAAAATATAATAAATTTTTATTATCTATTTACACAGTTTGATTTGGGACCCTTTGAAGTTCAACGTGTTAATTGTAAACTGCAGAATGGAAGGGATAATTTGAAAATTAAATAAAAAACATGTGAATTTTGTTTTATTGTTCTTTGAACACACAGGCAGGCATCTCATTAGCTTCAATCAGAGGACAGAATGAAAACAAAGTGTGTTTGACATTCTGGAAAAAAACCCCAAACAGTTCTTACAATGCAGTTATCTGAGATGAAAGCATTAATCTAAGTGGAATTCGTTGTTGATAAGTCAAATAACTGAGGAATTAGGTTCCAGAATTGTCCTGTATTTTTCATACATTGGAGTTGGATAACCACATATATGTAGCTTACTGCTCAGGACCTTGGAAAAGAAAGTTTTAATGGGAACAAAGCTATCTTAATGAACTAAAATCAGAACAAAATCTGTGTGTTCAGATACATTGGGGACATATACTTGGAGAAAAGAAAATAGTGGCTTTGACACTTGATACTCAGGTCAGAAAATCCTGAACTTCAAATATATAAACATATATAGAAGAATAAAAATTCTGAAGTGAATCTGTTGTAGCCAACTTAAAATATTTTATACTATAAAGAATGAATATATAGTTTTTGAAGTCCAAGTGACAACAACATTTGAAAATATTTGACAGTCTGTTTAGACCTCAGGCTTAAAAGGATTAATATTTTCTCTGGAGAAAAGCTGATATTTAAATTTGCTGTATGGGGTCAGTGCAAGGTAAGACTAGACAGCTGAAATATGGGGGCTTTTGATAGAAATAGTTTTCTGTCCATAAAGAAAAATGGAACCATTCTTCCCATCACACACATATTTATTATTTTAATTATCAAATAGATTTCAAAGAGAGGCAGTAAAGTTTTCTTTTTTCTTCAACATAAAAGTGCAAACACATGATAATTCTACAGCTGGAGCAAGAGGTTTTTTGACATCAGATTTGTATGTTCACATATGACAAATAGAGAATATCGATGTCTGTGTCAGTATTTCCATGATTTGCTGAGATCATGAGCTTTAAGAATCATGTCAAGGGATATAGTCACTCATGCAAGTAATGCAATGTATGAACCAAAAACTTGATTATCCTTTCTTTAAACAAAGGGATATGAAGTTTCTGAGTTAGAGTTTATTAATTAGGGCACTTCTGTCACGGGAATATATTAGGTCAATAATTAAGAAAGTTCAGGTGAATGGATAAATAATAATGGTGCTGAATAACCCAAGTTAGCAATTAAAGGGAAAAGACTTAAAGGTGAAATACTTTCCATTCCTCTTTCAGCTTTGAGTAAACTATTATGATTTCCATGTCCTGAAACGTACATTAGTGTCTTGAAACATATATGTTAGAATTAGTGCATTAATGCTATTAATATCCTGCACCTCAAAGTACAAATGGAATTAGCTTCATGATGTTGTATTAGGTATCTTTTCAACAGTTGAAAATTGAACAGTTGAAAGTTGAGTTGAAGCTTGATAGGCAATGATGTGAGGTTTTCATGCACAACTTTAAGATGACTAGGGGGATAGAGCACACAAGCTAAGAGGAGAGGCTGGCAGTGAGGGGACTGGGCTTCCTCAGACTGACAAAGAGGAGGTTAAGAGGCCATCTCATAACACCCAAACTACGTGAAAGGGGAGTTACAAAGATGATGGTGCCAGACTCTTTGTGGTAGTGCCAGACAATATAATAGGGAAAAATGGCCAAAAACTATGACTTGAAACTGTTTGGACTGGACATTGAAAAAAATGCTGGGAGAACAGTGCAACACAGGAACAGGTTTCCCAGGGAGTTGTTGAGTTATTATCCTCGAAAGTTCTGAAGGGTCTGGCAAAGCCACAGCTAGCTTATGCTGTTGGTTAACATCCTGTTTTGAGTGGAAGGCTGAACAAAACAACCTTTTCCAATCAACGCTTTTCTGATGCCATGGTACTATTCAAATATGACTTGCCTAATACCTTTTTGGAAATAAAAGACAAAAGGTAAACAGTAATGTGAAAAGAGTTTGGTCTGATAGATTTCTATTCATATGCTATGAACTAAAACGGAAACCAAAGTCTGCAGGGGTTCTTAATTTTCAAAACAGTAAAACTAATCATTCTGCTTTAGCTAAATTCCAGTAGGACTATTTGGAATTTCCTCTTGGAAATGTTCCTACCTTTTTCTGTTTTGTAAATGTTTGATTTTAATCCCTTACATAAGGTTAATTTGTTGTCCTCATGACATTCTTTATTGTCTGGCATGGGTTAACATAGATTTAGTATGTGAATTCTCGATAATTAGCTTCAGGTTGTACTACCACGGATCGTTTTTTCCCTGTTACAGAGCAAAAACCAGTAGATTTGTAAGATGGCAAGTCAGGTGTCAGTAGCAATTCTAGGATCTCCAACAAAGCTGTTATATTATGGCTTCCTCAATAACTGTGATAACTCAATATGATGGAGGGACTGTAGTAGCAGAGGATGGAAGAGCAACTGATGTCATCTATCTTGACTTCTGTAAAGCTGACAATGTATCCCACAACAACCTTCTTACTAAATTGGAGAGATATAGATTTGATGGAATATTCGATGGATAAGGAATTGGCTGGATGGCCACATCCAAGGAGTTGCAGTTAACGGCTTAATGTCCAAACAGGTATCAGTGACAAGTCCCTCAGGGGACTGTACTGGGACCAGTACTGTTTCATATCTTCATCAATGACATAGGCAGTGGGGTTGAGTGCACCCTCAGTAAATTTGAATATGACAGCAAGACGAGTGGTACAGTTGATATGCTAGATGGAAGAGACCAGAGGGACAGGCTTGAGAAAGGGGCTCATATGAACCTCATGAGGTTCAACAAGGCCAAGTTTGAGGTCCTGATCATGGGTTGGGCAATCCCTGACATCTATACAGCCTGGGTGAAGAATTGATTGAGAGTATCCCTTCAGAGAAAGACTTCAGGATATTGGTAGATGAAGAAATTAGACATCAGCTACCAATGTGCACATGCAGTTCAGAAAGACAATTGTATCCTGGGCTGCATGAAAAGAAGTGTGGCCAGCAGGTTGAGAGAGGTGGTTCTGCCCCTCTACTCCACTCTCCTGAGGCCCACCTGGTGCACTGCATCCAGCACTGGGGCCCCCAACATAAGGATGTGGAACTGCTAGAGTAGGTCCAGAGGAGGGCCATGAAAACTATCAGGGGACTGGAACCCATCTCCTGTGAAGAAAAGTTGAGAGAGTTAAGGTTGTTCAGCCTGGAGAAGAGAAAGCTCTGGGGAGACCTTACTGGGGAATTTCACTACTTAAAGAGGGCTTATAAGAATGATGGGGATAGATATTTTAATAGAGCCTGTAAAGATGGGACAAGGGGTGATGGTAGTAAACTGAAAGAGGGTAGATTTGGATTCAATATAAAGAAGAATTTTTTTACTATGAGGGTGGTGAGACATTGGAAGAGATTGCCCATAAAAGTTGTGGATGTCCCATTCTTTGGAAGTGTTCAAGGCCAGGTTGGATGGGGCTTTGAGTAACCTGATCTAATGGAAGTTGCCCCTGCATGCAGCAGGGAGGTTGGAACTACATGATCTTTAAAGGTCCTTTCCAATCTCAGCCATTCTGTGATTCTGTGATAATAGTGAAGGTTGACAGCAGGATACAAGAGAGGTGAACCATAACAGATTGAATATCTTTTTATTTGATCTTTGTTGTCTGGTGAAGTAGAATGTTTCTATATGAAGAAACTCTTACACAGGATTTAGCCAAATTATTTGCTCTACTCTTTGACTTCTTCTGCCCATGGGTAAATCACTCTCCTAAAATCTTTTAAACTCCCAACCTAAAAATGTAAGACAGGAAAGTATGAAAACAAAGCATGTTATCCAACTCCCTTGACTTTCATTGAGATGTAAATTGACATTTACATTGAGATCTAAATGGCAACAGTGGTTGTTCTGTACTCCTCTGTATTAAGCTTTTACCCAGCATGTAACATTTCATATGTTATGAAAGCTTGCAATGTTTGGAGTTCCTGATCTTGCATCCAGTTTACAGGCATAGAAGTAGTACAAATTAATTTCTCTTTGCAGTTGAATAATCTTGCTGAATAATCATAACAGGGGTCAGGGACAGGCAGCTGGATTAAAATGCATTTTCAGGGATGGTAAATAAGATTTACCAAAAAGTGAGGCAGAAAATTCTGAAATGATTTAAAGAAACTGTCAGATTATGTTCATAGTTCAACCTTTTTCAGTACTACCAGTTTTGGAAGAAAGATGCTTAGAGGCTTAAGCTACAGATGAGCATGTAGACAGATCTGGTTGCCCATATAGGTACAAATTGTTAATGCCATCTAGACTAGGTTAAAACAGGCAAGGAAGTCTCACATGATTTAGTAGGCTTATATTATATGACTAGGCTGTAGGCTACATGTGTTTGCTTACTGCCCTGGGCAATGCAAATGAAGGAAACCAAAAATCCTGTATTCTCTTTTATGTTGAAACACAGGTCTTCAAACGACACTGTCATGAAAACCTGGTTTGTTGAAGATGAGAGTATTAAGAGTTCAATTGAAGCAGTGTATTTTCCCAGGGATACTTCAGCATACATTTTTAAAAAGATGTTTAACATTATCATTTTCCTTAGTAAGTGCCAATATTAAATATAGAATATATGCATAATTCATCTGCAAAGGATTAATATATAAGTAGAAAAAAACACTCTACTAGTGACAGGGTATATTTTAATTTGAGTTGCAGTTGCTTTGTATAGATTCTGTTTTAGCATGAA